>PVKU01005316.1:0-125772 GCA_004027475.1 Anoura caudifer | reverse complement strand
GAGTTAAGTTGTTTGTTTGAGATGTTTCTATCTTTTTTAGGTAGGCCTGTATTGCTATGAACTTTCCTCTAAGGACTGCCTTTGCTGTGTCCCATAAGTTTTGGGTTGTTGTGTGTTCATTTTCATTTGTTTCCAGAAACTTTTTGATTTCCTCCCTAATTTCATTCTTGACCCATTCATTGTTTAATAGCATGCTATTGAATCTCCATGGTTTTGAGGGCTTTGTGTTTTCCCCCTTGGGATTGGTTTCTAGCTTCAGTCCCTTGTGGTCAGTGAAGATGCTTGGTATGATTTCAATTTTCTTGAATTTGATGAGGTTAGTTTTATAACTTATCATGTGGTCTATCTTTGAAAATGTTCCATGAGTATTTGAAAAGAATGTATATTTAGTTTCTTTGGGATGAAGGGCTCTACATATATCAGTTAAGTCCATTTCATCTAGAGTGTTGTTCAATGCCACAATATGTTTGTTGATATTTTGTTTAGAAAATCTGTCCATTTTGACAGTGAGGTGTTGAAAACCCCTAGTATGGTATTGCTGTCAATATCCTTCTTGAATCCTCTAAGATTTTCTTTATGTATTTAGGTGCTCCTATGTTGGGTGCATATATATTTACAATGTTTATGTCTTCTTGGTGGATTCTTCCTTTGAGTATTATGAAGTGACCTTCTGGGTCTCTCTTTATGGCCCTTCTTTTGAAGTCTATTTTGTCTGATATGAGTATTGCTATCCCAGCTTTTTTTCTCTGTCTGCTTGCTTGGAAAATTTGTTTCCAGCCCTTTCCATTGAGTCTGTGTAGGTCTTTCATCCTGAGGTGGCTCTCTTGTAGGCAGCATGTGTGTGGGTCTTGCTTTCTTATCCATTCAGTTATTCTATGCCTTTTGATTGGAGCATTTAATCTATTTATGTTTAAGGTTATTACTGATAGGTACTTATTCATTGCCTTTTTTGTACCTGTGTTTTTGTCTCTCTCTCTATTCCTTCCTTCCTTTCCTTAAAGGAGTCTCTTTAGCATCTTTTGCAGAACTGGTTTGGTGGAGAGTAGACTTCTTTTGTCTGGGAAGCTCCTCAGACTTCTTTTCAATCAAGACTTCTTGATTGAAGAGTAGAGTTCTTTTGTCTGGAAAGCTCCTTATTTGGCCTTCTATCTTGATTAAAAGCCTTGCTGGGTAAAGTAGTCTTGGTTGCAGGCCTTTGGTTCTCATTACTCAAAATATTTCTTGACATTCTCTTCTGGCTTGGAGTGTTTTCATTGAGAAGTTAGCTGCTAACCTTATTGGGGCTCCCTTGTATGTTACTTCCTGTTTCTCCCTTGCTGCCTTCAAGATTCTCCCTTTGTCTTGGAATTTGCCATTTTCATTATGATGTGTCTTGAAGTGGGCCTCTTTAAGTTCCTGTTGATTGGGACTCTCTGTGTTTCCTGGATTTGTGTGACTTTTTCTCTCATCAAAGTAGGGAAGTTTTCCCTCATTACTTTTTCAAATAGGTTTTCTATCCTTTGCTCTTCTTCTTTTCCTTCTGGAATCTCTATTATACAGATATTATCATGTTTCATATTGTCTTGCATTTCTCTTAATCCCTCTTCATTTTTTCTGAGCCTCATTTCATTTTCTTGCTCTTTCTGGTTGTTTTTTTTCTACTTTGTCCTCTAACTTGCTGATCCGATTTTCTGCTTCATCAATTCTGCTTTTGATTCCTTCTACTGTGTTCTTCAGTTCAGAGATTGTATTCTTCATTTCCTCTTGGCCCTTGTTGATAGTTTCTATTTCCTTTTTCATGTTGCTATATTTTGCAATGAGTTCATTGTAGCTTCCCTGTAGTTCCTGGTAGCTCATTGTGAGCTCATTGAGCTTCCTGATAACCATTGCTTTGAACTCAAAATCTGATAGTTTAGTTGCCTCTATTTCATTTAGCATTCTTTCTGGGGCTTCCTCCTTTCCTTTTATTTGAGTACTGTTTCTTTGTCTTCACATTGTTTGTGAGGCTCTTCTTGTTAGCCTCAGCTTCTTAAATTGATCTGTTCTGGCTTCCTGGGTTTATGGTGTGAACTTCTGTGGTAGAATACCTGTGAGATTCCGTGGTGCAGTCTCCTTTGGGTAACCTTGTGTTCACAGCTTCCACCTATTCTTTTTCGTGATTGGTTGGAGGAGGAAGACTAAATGGTTTAAGACAGCAAGAGAGTATTCTGTGATATTTACAGTAGCAGCTGGTAGAGAAGAGGCAGGAGATCCCTTGGCTATGTATGGTGTTAACCATGTTCTACCACCCAACTAGCCACTTTTTAGAAAGGATGGAAAGAAGATAAGCCTCTTGTTGGGGAGGGAATGATTGTGAGTTGGATCTAAAAAACAGTGCAGTTGTTGGAGGTCAGAATCTGAGTTAAGGTGAGAGTAAAGGACAGTAAATAGGTGTAGTGTGTGAGAAAATAGAGCTAAGCACTACCGTAATAGAGTTTAGGAAATTGTGAAGTGAGCTAAGTGTTGGGAAGGGTGTTGTGTAGTATTTACAATTGTATGGAACAGCTATTATTTACAATAATATTAGAGCAACAATCATTTGACAGAATGTATGAGGTCTAGATAACAAGAATAGGGAGTATAAGACTTTGAGTAGTGTGCTGATGGGACACAGTGGAGTGAAGAACAGTAAATTGGGAATACACTATGGATGAAAGAAGAGGGGAAACTTGTCAAACGATACAATATAACTACTGAAGCAAAGAAGACTAAACAGAAAGAAGAGGAATACAAAAATACTATTCAAATAAAAGATGTAAGATAAATGAAAAAATAATAGTACAAATATGAAATAACCTGCAGGTTCTCTGTAACAGTAAAGTGAAATTTGTTTCATTGTCTAAGCTGTTGGGATGCCCCCTCTTTTGGTCCAAGTCTGGTTTTTCACAGTTCCGGATTTTTTGTCTCATTTGTGGGTATTTAAAAAGAGAAAAAAAATGAAAAAAGAAAAAAAAGAGGAAGGAGAAGAGATAAAATTGGAAAGAAGAAGGCATAAAAGAAGAAAGAAAGAAAGAGAAGCAAAATGAATTGAGGGATAAAAAATAAAAAGAAAAAATTGCTTAAAAATTCAATCAAACAAACAAGAACAAGAACAAGAACAACAACGACAAAACCTCTTGCTGGTTTCTATGTGGCCAAACCGGTTTTTCTGGTCTTGCTGGATGCAAGAGGCTGAGGGGCAACTGGTATCACTTTTCTCCCTGTTCAGCACTCAGTCAGCTTTGGGCTACTCTCCCCAGAGCTAGCCCAGAGCCTCTTCGAGCAGGTCCTTGGGCGTGGGCTCAGGGCCTCCCTCGTAGTGGGTGCTTTCCCTGAGTTTATGGGTGTGAGAACAGGTCTCCCATGGATTGAGCACTCCCTAGGTTTATGGGTGTGGTTTTCGGGTTTCCTGCAGTGTGTGCGCTCACCCCAGGTTCACACAAGCATGGGCTCTGGTTCTCCCACAGATCGTGCACGCTCACTGGGTTTACAGGTGTGATCTCTGGGTCTTCCACAAAGCCCCCTCCTCTGGTTGTGGGTGAGCGGCGATTCAGCCTCTGGTTGCATGGGTTCGGGCATGGGCATGCACTCCTCCCAGGGCTATGCGTGGGTGCACACAGGCTCCATGTATCTGCCACTCAGTCCTTAATTCCCCTCCTTGCAACTTCAAGCAACCAGGATTCTCCCAGTGCTGCTCAAACCTTCTTTGGCTGCTCTGTGGCAGACCTGGCTAGTGCTGGGCCTGGGGCCACCTCCACCCTGGTCTCCACGCTAATCCCTGGGCCCTTATTGTCCTGAAGTACTCTCCTTACCGTCTGGTTTTTCAATGTCTGCTACAGTTTTTGATCCCCTATTTTCATATATGCTGTGGTACTCTTGGCTGTTTACTCTGTTCCTCCATAGATCGGCTAGGTGTTTCTCCCACGTGTAGGGGGAAGTGGAATCTGCTCCCTCTTACCATGCCACCATCTTCCCCCTCATAGCTGCTTTTCGTGTGCCCTCCACTGACACATCTCCTGGTGGGGATGAAAGTTCCAACTCCTTGTTTGGCCTTCTTTGAGGCTTACCAGTCATGTGGGTATGTCTGTGCATGTGTTATAACCTTGCATAGATAAAAGGTTAGATCTTCCACTTGGCCTTTGTTGGTGTTAGTGTGGGTGGGACTATAGTTTTCTTTTTTTGGTAGTTTTTCTAGAGAAGAACAGTTATTATCTGAAAGTTTTTCTGTTTTGCTAGGCTGCCGTTTTTCTGGTGTTCTTGTTTTTATTTGTTTTTGCTGTGCTTGGAGTTTTCCGATTGACTTCTTAGCTATAAATCTTGAATATATGAAGTAAAAGAAAAACTCACAGAACACATCACTTTGTGTCTTGAGGTCCCATGCTGGTCTGCTTTTTTCTTTCCACCCTTGAAAGTCATGTTTGTTTTATATATAATGCTCAGGGTCTTTAGCAGGAGAACTAGGGAAAAGTGCACTTACTTCTTCATCTTTCTAGAAGTGGAAGTCCTGATTGACTCCTCTTATTTTAAGGAGAATGTTGAGTCCATCAAAGTTTTTATTTCTCCCCTTCAGTATTTCTCTTCATTAAGACTGTAACAGAGGATGAAATTCTACTGCTTTTCTGGGGTTATAGTCTCCCTTTGTGGCTCCCAGGCTGTCACATTTTCTCTTGTCTGCTCTGAAAACTTGTCTCACCAATTATTCCTTCCTGCTTGTACCTTATTTGATAAATACCCTTTTTCAGTTTGAGGCACACTTGTCTTAAAGAAATTGACCTTTGACCTGTTCTTTCCTACTCTCTGCTTCCACTGATTTGCCACCCTCTCCACCCTTAATTCTTTGTAATCTGTCTACTGATCTCACCAGTCCAATGGCTTTTCTTCAGTGTACATCTACTTTCATGGCTCTACAACATTTGGCACCATAGACATTTGGAAATTCTTTCCTCTTTGGACTTCATGGCTTTGAGTCACCCTCTTCCTTCCTTGGCTTCCCTTCTTCCTCCCACACTTGTCTTCAAGGTTCTAGTCTCACTTTTTGCTTTCATTCAATTCCATACCTTTAGCCCCATGGACAATTCCAAAACAATATGTGGAAGATTTTAATTTTTTTTAACTCCGATTTTGACTTCTTTTTTGGTCTTCAGTTTAAGATTTCCAAATCTCTTTTACTTGCCATCAGATGTCCAACCAACCCTTCAAAAATTTGTCAAGAACCAAAATCTTCATCGTCTGTATTCCAAATACTTCTGTTTCATGTTTCCAAATACTGTGAGCAGAACCAGTATCTTCCCTGCCAGAAAGCATTGAGACTTCAGCATGGTGTTTGACATGACTCAGTTGTCACTTGACAGCTCTGTTAGAAATTCACCAGCCTTGCTTTTCTTCCACATTGCCCTTATCCAATTCGGGAGAACTTTAACTTTTGCCTGGACTATTCCATTAGCTGCTTAATTGGTATCTACACTTCTAGTCTGATCAGTTTTATATGTAGTAGTTAGATTAATCTCCCGAGTATTCATCAATTTAGAAGTTGTCCTGAAAAAGTTCAACCATTGTTAATATAATGAGAACGTTTTGCACAACATTGATGTAGCCCGGCAGCCAAGGAGAGTGGACCAGAATGTGCATGCGTGAACAATGATGACTTCACTGTACCAGCCAGTGGGGGCTGGTAGATGCTGTTGAGTGAGCAAGTGTATTGTGCGGCCATTGCATTAAAAATGACTAAGCAAGTAGAGCAATGAAATCTGCATCACATTTTGTGTTAAACTTGAACATTCCTCTGTGGAAACTATTGGGGTGATTCAGAAGGTTGCAGCTATGGGCAACTGGTGATTGGCAGTTTCATCATGACAATGTGCCCACTCATGCATCACATGTCATGCAGAGTTTTTTTTGTGAAACATTAAATCATCCAGGTGACTGAGCCCCCTTACAGCCCAGATTTGGTGCCCTGCAACTTCTGGCTTTTTCCCAAACTAAAACCACCTTTGAAAAGGAAGAGATTTTAAACTGTCAGTGAGATTCAGGAAAATATGATGGGGCAGCTGATGGCAATTGGGAGAACTATGTGAGGTTCTAAGGTGCCTACTTTGAAGGAGACTGAGGTGCCACTGTCCTATGTATAATGTTTCTCGTATCTCGTTCAATAAATGTCTCTAATTTTCATATTGCATGGCTAGATACCTTCTGGACAGACTACATACCACACACACACACTGACTTTACTTCTACTAGACTGTCAGGTTATGGTAAGGTTGGTTGATCATTGATTGAGTCATTTATTGTTTCATTCAACAGATTTCTAAGGCATGTCAGGCTCTGTGCAAGGCACTGGGGATGTGACAGTGAAAAAATCTCCTCATATTACTTATAGACCCTGGTTCTTATTCTTTGCTGTTGTGAGTTTTTCTTCTATTGCGAAGAATGCTTAGTCTTAGATCAATGTCTGGCATATCTACTAGGTATTACTTATTAAATAAATGAATGAACAAGCAAGTATGTAGGATAAGATTACTAACATTGCACAATGACTTTGTTTTTTAAACTTACTGGCATTTAACCATTTCTGATGAAAGAGAAAATAAAAATTAAGTAGGACATAAAATTTATTAGAAATAAATGCAAATGCAGTAATATATTATCTGGATCTTTGGATTAAAGTTGTGGTATGGCAGACATTTCAACCAGTTTTACAAATGATAGCAATATTTAAAGAACATCAGTCTCAGAAGATGTATTTTTTGTAAAAATGAATAAAAACTCTGACTGAGTGAACTGTCTATTCCAACTAGCTCTCCACACTTAATTTGAAACTTCTTAGCATAATAAGACATTTGTCCTCTTTGTATTTGAAACAGGGATTTCATTTTATTTTCTATTGAGTTTTCCAGTGTGAATTTTCTGTTGCAGATTGCCCCACTTATAAAGTGTGTCTTTTCAATCTCAGCTCTCTGGGAGCTTAAACAAAAGAATTGCTGGGAAAATAATATAGCATAACAGGAAAGTGAGAAGCTTCCGTGAATGCCTGCACATTGTAGACAGTCTGCAGAATATTGGAATGTTAGCCAGATCTTACTCTTGCTTTTCACTCCTTATAGCTTAGCAATGTTGTTAAAAAGTCAAGTACAGAACTGTGGGGCTTAGACAACTGTTTTTCTATTCCCCAAACATCATACTCCTAATATTTCCTCTGCTCCTCAAAACACATGCATTTTATTATCAATGGCCAGTAAAAATAAAACAAATTTATTCTAAGTACTTCATTTGCTTTTTCCTAATGCTGTTCATTAAATTCTTAAATCCCTGGATGTTTCATTAGTTTAAAACATATTCTTATAAAACTCCTTTCAAATACATTTAAAGTTTCAGAGTTGCTACCTGGTCCCATTCTCACAGTGGTATCTAAACTGTGGCAAGACTTTGGAGCCTTGGATAAATTTCTGGTAAGTGGCATCTCAGACTGTTTGCTCTGCCACACATTCATCTGCTTGGGGTACACACATGAGGTAGCTTGGAAAGTTAAAGGTATTTCAACTCTTTTTGTCCAGTGGGAAATTGAAGATTACTTGCTCTGTTTTCCTAGGTGTTTCACCTGGAATCTCTCTATTTTGAGTTGAGTGTTGGGGCACCTGTAGTCAGGTTAGCATGCGGTTTATATGTGAACAGACCCTTCCCTGCCTGTGTCAGGTTCTTAGCCGTTCTTAGACTTGGGCCTGATATTTGCTGCTATATAAGGACAGAGGGTCCACTTTCCTTAGCTTCCCACTTCCTCAAAGAACTGCCTCTCAGTCCCAAAGAAGAGCAGTGGCCAAGCTTGGTGGCATAGAGTTCTCTGAAGTGATACAGTTAATACTATTCATACAATTCCGATAACAGACTAAGGAAGACAACGGTGGGGGCAGAGAATACCATCTAACATGCAAATTTAGTCCCTATATTGACTTATTCATATTTTAATGTTAGAAAAAGGGAAGTGATGCTAAAATGAAGCTTTAGAGAACACACGAAGTGGGGAAGTTGGTTAACACTACATAGCAGAACAACTTTTGTACAAAACAAAAATGGCAGCTGGTTCTGAGATTTCATGAACACATAAAAACCCAAATGCCAAAAAACCAAAAAAAATCTATTTAAGCAAATTTTTCCTTCTTTATAGGAACTGAGCCTGTCAGCAGCATAAACACTTGCAATCCTGCACTTCCTAGGATGCATGTGCTATCGAAAAGGGAGGTGTTAATTGCTGTGCTAATTACAACATGATTGCTTTGCACTTGTTTTGCACTTGTAGGTGATTAAATTTTTAACGAAGCATATTACTTGGCACTGTTAGCACAGTTAACACATTTCTCTCTCTCTCTCTCTCTTTTTTATGCCTTGGGAGAAGTCCCACGCCGCAGACCCTTCCCTGGCTGTGAAGTGCTGTTGTGTTTGGAATCAGCCTCTGTTTAGGCTGTTGGTGACAGGACTCCAGCTTCCTGCTTGGGAAGGAGCAGCAGCCTATTATAATCATACTCAGCATGATAGCACTGGCCAGATGCGCACACAGAACCCACAAAGGTATTAGCTAAAAATTAGGCAGTGCTGCCAATGCCAGTCTCTAGCCTTCATTGAAAAACTACAACGACTCCTGCCAGTCAAGCGGTAGTGTTGGAGGGTTTAGCAGGAAGGTAGGGAGGTGACAGCAAGTTCCATGTGATTTACTTCTGCTTTACAGCCTGCATTCCCAGCTGAACTGGAGCACGGGAAACTTGCATCTGTTACATGGGCAACCTTGAATCTCCCGGTTCTCACTGTGCAGCAAGCTGCAGTACTTAGTGGAAGCCAGATTTTGCATTTGTGTGCCCGTGTATGTATCTTCTCTTTCTCTCTAGGCCTCTGCATTCACAAGTGCCTGGGAAAACAAGTCTGGTTCTAGGAGAAGAGCTGGACAAGAGTGGCAGTTCATAACCTGGTGGGGGGAGGTCAGAGAAATGTCACACAGCTGAACTGCCATTAATGTTGCATATCAGCAAACAAACAAACACACCTATAAAACCAGAGAAGACAAGCTTTCAACTTTTTTTGACTCAACTCTCCTCACTTAGCAGTTTTTTTTGCAGCAAGGATGATGGTTTTCGAACTGAGTGAACAAAGGAAGTAAATCAGCCAGATTACATGAGAAGTGCCTGCTCAACAAAGCGGCTTCCACTGGCCACTTTGTGTTCGCATTCATCGAGCCAGGGCTGCACAGGGCAAGGTGGCAACACAAGTTCCCAAAAGAACATAAATTCCTCAAAGCCCGAATTAAGATTTAGTTTCTAAGTGTGAATAAAAGTCTCCAGAACATTTTATAAACTTTATCAGTTCAGAGGAAAAACGTTGTCCCTATTCTATGTAGTTTGTAGATATCCTTCAGGGGACCAGCATGGTGAAGGAATGCACAAACCAAGCGAGAACAGATAAGTAAAAGGACACAATGAAAATATTTAGGATTTTATACCTTGTGACAGGACCAAGGATTTGAAAGTGACTTCTGTATTGGTGCTCTCTAGTCAGAGATGTTAGCTCGGATATAAAAATTAATTCATTTTTAACCATCAGTTTCATGATGTTTGTTTGTTTGTTTGTTTGTTTCTTTCTTTCTTTTAAATATATTTTATTGATTATGTTCTTACAGTTGTCCCATTTCTCCCCCATCATTCCCCTCTACCCTGTACACCCCCTCCCACCCACATACCCCCTCTTTAGTTCATGTCCATGTGTCATAAGTTCTTTAGCTTCTACACTATTTCCCACACTGTTCTTCCCCTTCCCCTGTCTATTTTCTACCTACTGTTCATGCTACTTATTCTCTGTAACTTTTCCCCCTCTCTCCTCCTCCCACCGCCCTTTTGCTAACCCTCCATGTGATCTCCATTTCTGTGTTTCTGTTCCTGGTCTAGTTGTTTGCTTAGTTTGCTTTTGTTTTAGGTGTGGTTGTTAATATCTGTGAGTTTGCTGTCTTTTTACTGTCCTATTTTTTATCTTCTTTTTCTTACATAAGTCCCTTTAACATTTCATATAATAAGGGCTTAGTGATGATGAACTCCTTTAACTTGACCTTATCTGAGAAGCACTTTATCTTCCCTTCCATTCTAAATGACAGCTTTGCTGGATAGAGCAATCTTGGATATAGGTCCTTGCCGTTCATGACTTGGAATACTTCTTTCCAGCCCCTTCTTGCCTGTAAGGTGTCTTTTGAGAAATCAGCAGACGGTCTGATGGGAACTCCTTTGTAGGTGACTGTGCCCTTATCCCTTGCTGCTTCTAGAATTCTCTCCTTCATTTGAATCTTGGGTAATATAATTATGATGTTCCTTGGTGTGTTCCTCCTTGGGTCCAACTTCTTTGGGACTCTCTGAGCTTCCTGACGTCCTGGAAGTCTATTTCCTTTGCCAGATTGGGGAAGTTCTCCTTTATTATTTGTTCAAATAAGTTCTCCACTTGTTGCTCTTCTTCTTCCTCTTCTGTACCCATATAATTTGGATGTTGGGGTGTTTAAAGATGTCCTGGAGGTTCCTAAGCCTCTCCTCATTTTTTTGAATTCTCATTTCTTCCTTGTTTTCTGTTTGGTTGTTTCCTCCTTCTGGTCCACTCCATTGATTTGAGTCCCAGTTTTCCTCCCATCTCTATTGGTTCCCTGTGTGTTTTTCTTCACTTCACTTATTGTAGCCTTCATTTTTTCATCTAATTTGTGAGCAAAATCAACCAATTCTGTGAGCATCCTGATGACCAGTGCTTTGAACTGTGCATATGATAGGTTGGCTATCTCTTATCACTTAGATGAATTGGCTCTGGGGCTTTGATTTGTTCTCCCATTTGAGCCTTTTTTTTTTGTCTGGTAGGGGCTGTTACGTAGTGAGGGGCAGAGCCTTAGGTGTTCCCCAGGGCAGGGCAGGGCAGTTGCTGGGTAGCAACTGACACTGTATGTGGGGGTGGGGTCCGAGAGGGAACAGTGGCACTTGCTCTGCTCTCTTTCAGATCCCATTTCTTCCACTACTTCCCCTTCACCTGGATTATCTGTGTGTGAATGTGGGACCACCTGGTCAGCCAGCTGCCTTGTGTGGCCTCGCTTGGTGGCACTGTTGCCACCCTGTGCCCAGGGTCTGCTAGCCGCCACCTATGCACCTGGGTCTGCCAACCTCCACTTTTTCCTGCTGCAACTCCACCCCTCTTATGGGTCTGGATGAATGGTTGTTGGACTTCTGTACAGTTCAATTTTCTATCAGTTCTGGCTATTTTCTTGTTTCTAAATCTTTGTTGTCCTTAATTTTGGTTGTGTGAGGAGGCTCAGTGTGTCTACCTATGCCTCCATCTTTGCTGGAAGTCCATGATATCTTTCTTTATTTAAAAATATATTTTATTGATATGCTATTACAATTGTCACAATTTCCTTCCTTTGTCCCTCCTCTGCCCAGTTCCCCTCTTCCCTACAGAATCCCCCTCCTCTTAGTTCATGTCCATGGATTGTACATGTAAGTACTTTGGCTTCTTCATTTCCTATTCTGTTCATAACATCCCTCTGTCTATTTTGCACTTATGAAATTATACTTCTAAATCCCTATGCTTTTCCCCCATTCTCTCCCTTTCCTCTCTCAGCTGATAGCCTCCAAATGATCTCCATACCTATGATTCTGTTGCTGTTCTAATTGTTTGCTTAGTTTGTTTTTGTTTAGTTGTTGATGGTTGTGAGTTTGTTGTCTTTTTTAACGTTATAGTTTTGATCTTCTTCTTCTTCCTAAATAAGTTACTCTAACATTTCATATAATAAGGACTTGGTGATGATGAACTCCTTTAGCTTGACCTTGCCTGGGAAGCACCTTATCTGCCCTTCCATTCTAAATGGTAGCTTTGCTGGATAGAATAATCTTGTTTATATGTCCTTGCTTTTCATCACTTTGTATAATTCTTGATATTTCCATCTTGCCTGAAAAGTTTCTTTTGAGAAATTAGCTAATAGTGTTGTGGGAACCCCTTTGTAGTAACTCTCTGCTTTCTCTTGGAGGTTTTAAGATTCTTTTTATCTTTAAACTTTTGCATTTTAACTATGATGTGTCTTGGAGTTGATCTCTTTGGGTCCAACTTACCTGGGACTCTCTGTGCTTCCTGGACCTGTATGTCTATTTCCTTTGCTAAATTAGGGAAGTTTTCCTTCTTTATTTTTTCAAATAAGTTTTCAATATCTTACTCTTATCTTCTCCTTCTGGCATCCCTATGATTTGGATATTGGCCCTTTTGGAAATGTCCCAGAGTCTTAAGTTCTCCTTACTTTTCTGAATCCTTGTTTCTTCATTTTGTTTTGGTTAAATGTTTATTTCTTCCTTATGTTCCAAATCATTGATTTGAATCCTGGCTTCCTTCCTTTCAGTGTTGGTTTCCTTTGGATTTTTCTTTATTTCCCTTAGTAGAGGCTTCATTTCTTCCCGTATGCTTTTGCCATATTCAATGAGCATTCTGACCACCAGTGTTTTGAACTCTGTGTCTGATAGGTTGGCTGTCTCCACATCACTTTGTTCTTTTTCTGGGGTTCTGTTCTGTTCCTTCATTTGAGCCATATTTCTTTATCTCCTGATTTTGGCAGCCTCCCTGTATCTGTGTACTAGGTATAGGCAGAGCCACTTTGATTCTCTTTAAGTGCACTTGTTAAGTCATATGGGGTGGAGCCTTGGGTGTTTACTTGGGCTGGGCAACTCTGGCTCCATGTGTAGGGGAGGGGTTGAAGAGAGGACAGTGCCATTGCTGGCTGACTTCTAGGGGCTTGCCTGGCCCTTGCCCCCTTTCCAGTCAATTTACCCACTTCTTGTATGTGACTGGAGCCCCTTCAGCTGCTGTCCTGGTTGTGGTTCCCAGGGTATATGGGTTTGAATATGTGCTGGCAGTTTCTTCTGACACCCCAGCCCTCACTGGATTTATAGCCAGAAGTTAAGTGGCTTTCTTTTCTCCACACTGAAGCCCTGAGCTGCGTGGTCTGGTCTGGGGCTGACTCACTCACTCACAAGGTGACCTCTTGATTTTTTATCCACCACACATGAATGTGGGGCTGCCCATTCTGCCACCTCTGCCACCTCACTGCCTCTCTGCCCCAACTCCCTGTCTCTGCCCCTCCTACCCATCTGGATGAATATAGCTTCTTTAAATTCTTGGTTGTTGGGCTTCTGTACAGTTGTGGGTGATTTTCTGGCAGTCCTGTATGCTTTTGTTTTTAAGTTAGTCATGGTCCTTCTCCTGGCCATGCAATGAGGTGAGGTGCATCTACCTATGCCTCCATCTTGACCGCAAGCCTCATCAGTTTCATGATGTCTTTCTATGAAGAAAAACCTTTTTTATTCTAAAGAACTATTGGCTGGATTTTCTTTTTCTCTGATTTTGACTAATGAGCTCAATTAATTTTATTTGCAAAATGTACTCTTCTCGTCTACTTTGTATTTTTGATGACAATAGATGGTTAATCTATAAACTTTTCAATGACTATTTCCTTTGCCAAGTCCACTTTCACTGCACTCATTCTTCTTTCTTTCTTCCTCCCCATCCCCATCTTCTCCCCTATCTCCCCTTCTGCTGGCTCAGCTGCCCCTCATGCTGGCATTCTCAGGTTGGCCACCTGAGAGGCTCCCACAGGCCTCAGCATGGGGTCTCCAGGCTGAATGGGGGCTCAGCACAATCTGCCCTACTGCTATGGAAATGTCAAGATTCTGCTGTTTCAGCAACAATCAAGCTTTCTTTTCTTTTTTCCCTTTTTGTAATAAACTCTTATTATGTTTATTGTGAAATATACTTTTACAAGGAGACAGGGTATGATCCTCCTTAACCAAGCCCAGATTCAACAATTACTGAGCATTTGGATACTTGTTTAATTTCCTTCCTTCCTTCCTTCCTTCCTTCCTTCCTTCCTTCCTTCCTTCCTTCCTTCCTTCCTTCTTCCTTTTCTTTTTTTTTTTTTTGAGGCAAATTAGTTGAAAACAACTTGTAAATGCTAAACCCCCAACCTTTTTTGTTTTTGATGGACCTGCTGAACCCCATGTTCTCTCTGACTGTTGAGAAGAGAAATTGCATGAGGCCCAGCTTCTTTGTTTTCTGAGTGGATGCATACACATAATTTCTAACCACTTGTAGTGTGGTCAGGATAAGGCACTCATTCCCTATGTGAATACAAATGAATCAATTCTATTCTATCTTAGGAGAACTGCTTGAAAATACCTAATAGACATATTGAGTTCATAGGTTGAAGTGGTGGAGTATTCAGAGAAATACTGGCCATTTTTACAAATGCAGTATGTGTGGAATCATTGCTTAGGAATTGCCACTATGGTTTTTTAGTCTTTCTCTGGAATCACTCTTCCATGCTTTTTGTCTTGGTATGCGCGGTTCTCTCATCTCATTCTCACACTCCACACTAATTCCCCTCCAAGACTTTGATTAAACATTTTCTTCTCTGAAGCTTCAGAAAGGATAAGTTACCCTCTGCTCTGTGCATGCACAATATCCTGTGGAAATATTGTAGGACTGAGTTCAGCTCTGCCATTTATTAGGTGTGTGATCATAAGATTAATGCTTTGGTAATTAGTAAAGTTTTAATACATGCCCACTATTATCACTATAACATTGTATTCTAACTGATTTAACAAACTTTTATTATAAAATATTCTAAACACAAAAAAGTAGAGAAAGTAGATGATGACTCCCTAAGTCCCAGAAAACTAGACTACTTAGAATATTATGTTCTTTTTAAGAGGAGGGCAGCAGGTCAATGTTGAGTTGAGTTTCTGTACTCTGGGAACTTGTATATATAGGGCACAAGCAAAAGGTTGTGCATTTTTGCATATCATATAAGGTGGGGAAAAGAGGTCTTTGCATTTGTTGTTGTTGTAATGCAAAACTCCAGGTGTGAGAGGTGAAGGTGATGTGTTAGAGTTCTCCTTGGATTCTGTCCCATGGCCCTTTTCTATTCTATTCTAAGCTACAGGCAGGCATGGATTTCTCACAAGAAGCTTAAACCTTTACTTCCTCATCTGAGAAATGGTCCAAGTAACAGTATTAGACTCAGAAGCTTATTTTGAGAATTCAGTGATAGCAGGTATATAGAGTATGTCGTACATACTATTTTTAATTGATTCTGAGACACACATTTTTCATACTTTGGCATCTCTGAAATATGTCTTACAATCAATAATGCCATGATTTATTTGGTAGCAGTTTCTTTCCTTCTTGGTGGATGATAAAATAATAGAGTTTTATGACTGATAAAATCTTAGATTCCATAAAATATTGTAGCCAAGTGCTTAATGAATATTTGCAATCAAGATAATGATAATTGTAGAAATTTCTTAATTCACCCAAATTACAACTTGTGTCATAGAAACTTTGCTTTATGCAAAAGGAAGATATTAAATTCCTGAGTATAATAGTGGATTTATCTATTTCTTCTTGTAGTTCTATTGTTTTTTGTCTCATGTTATTTTGAAACTTTGTTGTTTGGTGCATGCACATTAAAGATTACTAATCTTTTTGGAGTATTGATCCCTTTATCATGATATAATGCCCCTCTTCATGCCTTCTTGCTTTTCTTGCTCTGAAAGTTATAAAGCTCTCTCTGAAATTAATATAGCTTTTACCACTCTTTTGATTAGTGTTAGCATATCATTCTCCATCATTTTACTTTTAAACTCTATGTGTCCTTATATTTAAGGTGGGTTTCTTGTAGACATCATATAGTTTAGGTCTTGTTTTTTGGTTCACTCTGACAATCTCTATCATTTTTCTTGTGCATTTAGATAATTGATGTTAAGGTGATTATTGATATAGTTGGATTAATAAGAGGGGGGCCCCCTAAAACCAAATTTATTTATAAAAAAATGTGTATTTATTCTTACATGCTTCAACTTTAGTCACCTGCAAAGTACTCTCCATTTGATACAATACACTTACGAAAAAGGTTTTTCCACTGCTCAAAACAGTTTTTGAACTTGTCAATTTTGATGCCTTTTAGTGCTTCTCCTGTGTTTTTGTTTCACCTCTTCCATATTGGCAACACATTTCCCTCTGAGGATTTTTTCATATGGGGAAACAACCAGAAGTCACTTGGGTGAGATCAAGTGAATAGGGAAGGTGGGGCATGGGCATCATGCTACTTTTGGTCAAAAACTGCTGAACACTCAATGTGGTATAGGCAAGTGCACTCATGAATCACCCAATATGAAATGGGTAAATGCATTAAAAGAGTCTTCAGATAAATATATTGAAGCTGAATGCAGCCTCTCATAATAACACCTGGTACACATAATAACAGCTGGTACACTGATACAGATGGGTTTCTAGAATACTCACCTAGCTGGGGAAGCCTGTACTACAAGGGGCCCACCCTCCAGAAGATAATTCCTGTTTTTTTGGGGGGGATCACCCCTTGTGTCTGCAATACCATAGTTGTTAGCTGTTTTCTATCTGTTGCCCTTGTTCTTTGTTTCTTTTGTCTTTCACTCTTTTTCTGTTTTTTTTTTTCCCTGTTTTAATTGAGCATTTTATATAATTTCATTTTCTCTCCTTTCTTTGGTTCACAGGCTGGTGCTCAATCCACTAAGTGACACCAGCCAGGGCTTTGCTCCTTTCTTAGTATATCAATTTTACCTCTTTTTATTATTTTTAATGGTTACCCTGGAGTTTGCAATGTACATTTACAACTAATCCAAGTCCACTTTCAGATAACACTATACCACTTCCTGGATAGTACAGGTACCTTATAACAACAAAATATTCCTAACTCCTTCCTTCCATTTCTCTTGTGTCATTATTGTCATTCATTGTAATTATATGAAAGTGTACATGTATATACCCATAAGCATATACTTATACATAAACATACATAATTGAATATTGTTGATATTATTTTGAATAAATAATATTTTACCTGTTACATCAATAAGAATAAGAAAAATATTTTATTTTATTTTCAATTTTTTATTCTCTGATGCTCTTCCTTTCTTACATAGATCTGATTTTCTGACCTATATAATTATTTTACTCCCTGAAAAACTTCTTTTAACATTTATTGCAAGGCAGCTCTACTGGCAAGAAATTCTTTTGGTTTTTGTTTGTCTGAGAAAATTGTTAATTTATTGGGTAATTTTACAGGTTATAGAATTCTAAGTTGGTGATTTTCTTTAGCTCCTTAAATATTTCATTCCTCTCTTTTCTTGCTTGCATATTTCTGAGAAGACTGATATAATTCTTATCTTTGCTCCTCCACAGGTAAGGTGTTTTTTTCCTCTGGCTTCTTTCAAGATTTTTCTATCTATTTAACTTCTGTGGTATAAATATTCTGTGCCTAGGCATAGTGTTTTATTTAAAAAATATTATTATTACTGTTATTTGCATTTATTCTGCTTGGTGTTCTCTGAGCCTCCAGGATTTGGGGTTTCATCTGACATTAATTTGGGAAAATTCTCATTTGTTATGCTTCAAATATTGCTTCTGTTCCTTCTCTCTTTTCTGGTATTCCTATTACATGAATATTACATCATTTGTAGTTCTTCTCTAATTCTTTATACTTTGTTCTATTTTTTGTCTTTTTTTTCAGTTTTGGAAGTTTCTATTGTCATATTCTTTTTCATTGGCACAAGTGTCTTTCTTTAATATTTTATTGACTGTGCTATTACAGTTGTTCCAATATTTTCATCCTTTGCCCCCCTTCACCCAGTATCTTCCTTCTCTCCAGCAATCCCCACCTTTAGTTCATGTCTATGGTTTGTGAATGTAAGTTCTTTGCCTTTCCCATTCCTATGCTATTCTACACTTCCCCTTGTCTATTTTGTTCCTAACCATTTATTCTTCTTAATCCCTGCACTATTTCTGCATTTTCTCCTTCCACCTCCCAGCTAGTAACCCACCAAATGATCTCCATACATATGATTCTGTTCCAGTTCTGGATGTTTGCTTAGTTTTTTTTTTTTTTTTCAGAATCAGTCATTGATAATTGTCAATTTGTTGCCTTTTTAAAAAATATATATTATTGATTATGCTATTACAGTTGTCCCATTTCTCCCCCATCATTCCCCTCCACCCTGCACATCCCCTCCCACCCACATTCCTCCCCTTTAGTTCATGTCCATGTGTCATAAGTTCTTTAGCTTCTACATTTCCCACACTATTCTCACTCTCCCTCTGTCTATTTTCTACCTACTGTCTATGCTATTTATTCTCTGTACCATTTCCCCCTCTCTCCTCCTCCCACTCACCTGTTGCTAACCCTCAATGTGATCTCCATTTCTGTGTTTCTGTTCCTCTTCTAATTGTTTGCTTAGTTTGCTTTTGTCTTAGGTCTGGTTGTTAATATCTGTGTTTGCTGTCTTTTTGCTGTCCTATTTTTTAATCTTTAACATTTCATATAATAAGGACTTGGTGATGATGAACTCCTTTAACTTGACTTTATCTGAGAAGCACTTTACCTTTCCTTCCATTCTAAATGAAAGCTTTGCTGGATAGAACAATCTTGGATGTATGTCCTTGACTTTCATGACTTGGAATACTTCTTTCCAGCCCCTTCTTGCCTGTAAGGTGTCTTTTGAGAAATCAGCTGACAGTCTGATGGGATCTCCTTTGTAGGTGACTGTGCCCTTATCCCTTGCTGCTTCTATAATTCTTTCCTTCATTTGAATCTTGGCTAATGTAATTATGATGTGCCTTGGTGTGTTCCTCCTTGGGTCCAACTTCTTTGGGACTCTGTGAGCTTCCTGGACTTCCTGGAAGTCTATTTCCTTTGCCAGATTGGGGAATTTCTCCTTTATCATTTGTTCAAATAAGTTCTCCACTTGTTGCTCTTCTTCCCCTTCCAGTACCCCTATAATTCTGATGTTGGGATGTTTAAAGATGTCCTGGAGGTTCCTAAGCCTCTCCTCACTTTTTTGAGTTATTCTTTCTTCCTTGTTTTCTGTTTGGTTGTTTCCTCCTTCTGGTCCACTCCATTGATTTGAGTCCCAGTTTTCCTCCCATCTCTATTGGTTCCCTGTGCGTTTTCCTTCATTTCACTTATTGTAGCCTTCATCTAATTTGTGAGCAAAATCAACCAATTCTGTGAGCATCCTGATGACCAGTGCTTTGAACTCTGCATCTGATAGGTTGGCTATCTCTTGGTTGCTTAGATAAATTGGCTCTGGGCTTTGATTTGTTCTCCTATTTGAGCCACTTTGGAATTTTTTTTTGTCTGGTAGGGGCTGTTATGTAGTGAGGGACAGAGCCTTAGATGTTCCCCAGGGCAGGGCAGTGCAGTTGCTGGTTAGTGACGCTGTATGTGGGGGCAGGGTCTGAGAGTGAACAATGGCGCTTGCTCTGCTCTCTTTCAGATTCCAGTCCCTTCTGCCACTTCCCCTTCATGTGGATTATCTGCACGCGAATGTGGGAGTACCTAGTCTGTCAGCCACCTTGTGCAGCCTCACTTGGTCTACACTGTTGCCACCCTGTTCCTGGGGTCTGTTAGCCACCACCTGAGCAACTGGGGTCTGCTAGCTGCTGCTGCCTGTGCACCCAGGCCCGCCAACCTCCAGTTTTTCCTGTCACACCTCTGTCCCTCTTACTGATCTGGATGAATGGTTGTTGGACTTCTGTACAGTTCAATTTTCTATGAGTTCTGGTTGTTTTCTTGTTTCTAAATCTTTGTTTTCTTTAATTTTCTTTGTGCGAGAAGGCACAGTGTGTTCACCTACACCTCCATCTTGGCTGGAAGTCCCCAATTTGTTGCCTTTTTAATGTTGATGGTTTTGATCTTCTTTTTCTTAAAGAAGTCTCTTTAATATTTCCTGTAATAATAGCTTTGAGGTGATGAATTTCTTTAACTTGACCTTGTCTGGGAAGCACTTTATTCTCCCTTTGATTCTAAATGATAGCTTTGCAAGATAGAGCAATCTTGGATGTAGGTCCTTGCCTTTCATGACTTTGAATACTTCTTTCCAGCCTCCTCTTGCCTGTAAGGTTTCTTTTGAGAAACCTGCTGATAGTCTTATGGGAACTCCTTTGTAGGTTACTCTCTGCTTTGCTCTTGCTGCTTTTAAGATTCTCTCTTTATCTTTAACCTTTTGCATTTTAATTATGATGTATCTTGGTGCAGTCTTCTTCGGGTCCAACTCGTTTGGTACTCTCTTTGTTTCTTGGACTTATATATCTATATCCCTCACCAAATTAAGGAAGTTTTCTTTCATTATTTTTTTTAAATGACTTTTCAATATCTTGCTCTTCCTCTTCTTCTTTTGGCATCTCTATGATTCATATGTTGTCACATTTGGAGGTGTCCCAGATGTTCCTAAGCTGCTCCTCACTTTTCTGAATTCTTATTTCTTCATTTTGTTCTGGTTGAATGTTTATTTCTTCCTTATGTTCCAAAATCTTGGTTTGAATCCAGGCTTACTTCCCTTTTCTGTTTTTTTTTTTAATTATTATTCTTTATTTCATTTAGTGTAACCTTCATTTCTTCCTTTTTTTTTGCTCTACTTAAGGATTTCTCTGAGCATCCTGATCATCAGTGTTTTGAACTCTGCATCTGATAGGTTGGTTATCTTTGTTTTGCTGAGTTCTTTTTCTGGAGGTTTTGTTCTGTGCTTTCATTTGGGCTATGTTTCTTTGCCTCCTCAATTTAGCAGCCACCCTGTGTTTGTTTCTGTGTATTAGGTAGAGCTGCTTTGACTTCCTTATCTTAGTAGTATGGCCTATTGTAGAAAAGGTACCTGTAAATTGTGTAGGGTGGAGCCTTAGGTAATTGCCAGGCAGGGCAACATGCTTCACTACTTTGTCACTGTGTGGGGAGGGCTCTTAGAGAGGATATTGCTGCTTCCTGGCTTTTGGTGGTTTGCCCAGCACTTACTCTTTAGTCAGTTCACTCCTTTCCTGTGTGCGACCGGTGCCCTTCTAGCTGCTGCCCCAATGGTGATTCTGGGAGTGTGTGGGTTTGCGTATATTTTAAGACTGTGCTGTGCACTTCCAGACAAGATGGAGGTGTAGGTGGACACACTGAGCCTCCTCACACAACCAAAATTAAGGACAACAAAGATTTAGAAACAAGAAAATAGCCATAACTGATAGAAAAGTGAACTGTACAGAAGTCCAACAACCATTCATCCAGACCCATAAGAGGGGTGGAGTTGCAGCAGGAAAAAGTGGAGGTTGGCAGACCCAGGTGCACAGGTAGTGGCTAGCAGACCCCGGGCACAGGGTGGCAACAGTGCCACCAAGCGAGGCCACACAAGGCAGCTGGCTGACCAGGTGGTCCCACATTCACACACAGATAATCCAGGTGAAGGGGAAGTGGTGGAAGGAATGGGATCTGAGAGAGAGCAGAGCAAGTGCCACTGTTCCCTCTCAGACCCCACCCCCACATACAGTGTCACTACCCAGCAACTGCACTGCCCTGCCCTGGGGAACACCTAAGGCTCTGCCCCTCACTACGTAACAGCCCCTACCAGACAAAAAAAAAAAAAAAGGCTCAAATGGGAGAACAAATCAAAGCCCCAGACCCAATTCATCTAAGTGATAAGAGATAGCCAATCTATCAGATGCACAGTTCAAAGCACTGGTCATCAGGATGCTCACAGAATTGGTTGATTTTGCTCACAAATTAGATGAAGGCTACAATAAGTGAAATGAAGGAAAACACACAGGGAACCAAGATGGGAGGAAAACTGGGACTCAAATCAATGGAGTGGACCAGAAGGAAGAAAGAAACAACCAAACAGAAAACAAGGAAGAAACAGGAATTCAAAAAAATGAGGAGAGGCTTAGGAACCTTCAGGACATCTTTAAACATCCCAACATCTGAATTATAGGGGCACCAGAAGGGGAAGGGGAAGAGCACCAAGTGGAGAACTTATTTGAACAAATAATAAAGGAGAACTTCCCCAATCTGGCAAAGGAAATAGACTTCTAGGAAGTCCAGGAAGCTCAGAAAGTTCCAAAGAAGTTGGACCCAAAGAGGAACACACCAAGGCACATCGTAATTACATTAGCCAAGATTCAAATGAAGGAGAGAATTCTAGAAGCAACAAGGGATAAGGGCACAGTCACCCACAAAGGAGATCCCATCAGACTGTCAGCTGATTTCTCAAAAGAGACCATACAGGCAAGAAAGGACTAGAAAGAAGTATTCCAAGTCATGAAAGTTAAGGACCTACATCCAAGATTGCTCTATCCAGCAAAGCTTTCATTTAGAATGGAAGGGAAGATAAAGTGCTTCTCAGATAAGGTCAAGTTAAAGGAGTTCATCATCACCAAGCCCTTATTATATGAAATGTTAAAGGGACTTATGTAAGAAAAGGAAAATTAAAAAATAGGACAGTAAAAAGACAGCAAACTCACAGGTATTAATAACCACACCTAAAACAAAAGCAACCTAAGCAAACAATTAAAATAGGAGCAGAAACACAGAAATGGGGATCACATGGAGGGTTAGCAACAGGTGAGTGGGAGGAGGAGAGAGGGGTAAATGGTACAGAGAACAAGTAGCATAGATGGTAGGTAGAAAATAGACAGTGGGAAGGCAAGAATAGTGTGGGAGATGCAGAAGCTAAAGAACTTATGACACATGGACATAAACTAAAGAGGGGGAATGTGTGTGGGAGGGGGTGTGCAAGGTGGAGGGGAATGATGGGGGAGAAATGGGACAACTGTAATAGTATAATCAATAAAATATATTTAAAAAATGACTGTGCTGCATTTTAGGTGGTAAAAATCCAGCAGTTTCTTCTACCATCCCAAACCCCACTGTTTTTACAGCCAGAGGTAATGGGGATCTATCTTCCCAGTGCTGGAATCCTGCGCTGTGTGGTCTGGCCTCGGATGGTGATCACTGGCTTCCAAGGCATCCATCCTGTCCATTCCCCTGATGCTGCTGCTGCAACTGTTTTTCTGCACCACACCTCCTCTCTACCCATTTCTTTGACTCTGCCCCTCCTACCCATATGGATTAATGTGTCTTCTTTAATCCTTGGTTTTCAGACTTCCATACAGCTTGATTTCCTGGTGGTTCTGGGTGTTATTAGTTTTGAGATCAGGTTGTAATTCTTTCTATCATTGCGTGAGGAGGTGAAGTGTGTCTACCTACACCTCCATCTTGACCTGAAATCTTATTATATTATTAAGCTCAGAGTTTCTTTCCTCAGCTGTGTTCAGTCTACCAATGAGGCCCTGAGTGACATTATTCATTTCTGTTACAGTATTTTGGATCTCTTGTATTTCTTTTTGATTATTTTTAGAATTCCCATTTCTCTACCTACATATCTATTTGTTCTTGAATGTTGTCTACTTTTTTCACCAAAACTGTTAGTATATTAATCACAGTTATAAAAAATTCCTGGTGTGATAATTTCAATATTCTATAATTCTAATACCTGTTCAATCTCTTCCAACTGTGTTTTTTCCTTTCAGTATGCTTTGTAATTTTTTTGTTGACAGGCATACACAATGACCTGGGTAAAAGGAACTGTGGTAAGTAGGCCTTTAGTAATGTAGCATTAAGGTCTACAGAAGGGGAAGAATTCTATAGTCCTATGATTATGTGTTAGTCTTTTGGTGAGCTTGTGTCCCTGCACTGTGAACTTCACTGGCACTTCTCTGTTTCCCATCCCCCCTCTGTGAACTGTTAGGACCAGATGATTTGAGGGGGCTGGACTTGTGTGTTTCCTATCCCTCATAGAAGGCTAGAACTCAGTGGAGTTGTGTATTTTCCTTCTGCTGGGTAGGTTAGATTCTGGTAAAATAACCTCTTCCTAGGGCAGGCCTTGCTAAGGAAAACAGAATAACCTGGCATATCTCAAAATGGTTTTTTTTTCCCTCCCCCTGCTGGAAGCAAAAAAGTATTTTTCTCCAATATTACTGTGAGGACCTGGTAGAGCTCCTGGAGGTAAAACTCATGAAAGTGTGGGCTTCCTCATGACTGGGTCCCCATGAAGTTTTTATCTCTCACAGTTGTCCACACTGAACCTTCAGAAATTCTTCAACCACAGTTCCAGTTTTCCTCCTCTAACACTGTTTAGTGTTGTATTTTCTCCTTAGTTAAGTTGCGGTTCCCCGTATTTTGTATTTGCCTGTCTTTCCCTGTCCCCTCACTTCACTGGTCATATTACTGAACAGCAATTGGGGTCCTGCTGCCTGCTGCCACCCTCTAGGCAAAATTCCAGAGGTAAAGTTTTAGTGGCAAAAGAAAGGAGCCTTTATTCAAAAGCTTCACAATTTTGGAATAACAGCTTTCGACACGAATTTGTCACTTAGGTCTATCCATTAAAGCTACTCCTTAACTCTTTAGTTATAGCTTTCATCAGTTAAACCTATCAGTTAAAGCTAATCTTTAAAATCTGATTTCTTCTGTCATTCCCTCTGTTAGTTTTAATTATCCTATTTCTCTAGGGTTAGTTTATAAACTAAAACAACATAAGATACAGAAGCTACACAATTTTGGAAGAATGGCAGATTTTTGCCTCGGAGGTCATTCTCTCTAGAACACCTAAAGAAGAATAACCCTGCTACCCTCTGCCAGGCCAGCCCAATCCTTCCCAGAGTTCATTCCCATTCAAAATACTGTCCACTGAAAAATGCGGGCAGCTGCAGCACAATCACCCAGACATCCTTGAGGAAGAAAGAAAAGTAGTGAATGAATGAGCCTGTCTGAGAGCCCTTCTTTTATTCTATATCTTCTTACCCATAATTCCATGTGCTCTGAGGCATTCAGCTTCTCAGCCAATCTTATCCTAGGCTGTTTACCATTGTCTTGGGCAACCTCCTCCTACGGCCCCTTACTACTCCTTCCCAGTGATCTGATCAGATTTCTCTGTATCAGTAGATCTAAGCATAATTGTGTGTGTTGTAATTTTTTTGAGAGAGAGAGAGGGAGAAAGAGAACATTGGTGTATGAGAGAAATATCAGTTGATTTCCTCTAGTATGCGCCCAGACCAAACCTGTAATCTAGACATGTGCCCTGACCAGGATTTGAACCAGTGTCCTTTTGTTTTGTGGGATGATACACAAACAACTGAGCTGCATGAACCAGGGCTAACTATAATTGTTTATTTTTTGGTTTGTTTACCTTTTTACCTGTTGTTAGGACAGAGTGAAGACTTTCAATTTCCTTACCTGCTGGAACAGAAACCAGAAGTTCATGTTTTTAAAAAAATCTTTTTCATACTATGTGCTGTAAAACCAGATACAGATATAAAAATTTCTGCATATTGATATTGAATTAGAATCAGAGGGAAATTCTCTGGTGGGATTATTGGAAACTTTCAGGTGAGATTCTCTGGAGGAGAACTTGGGGTGGAAGCATAGTCAATTCCTGATCATCTAGGAGTTTGGTTCTAACTTCAAAGCTTTCCTTCCAAAGTTGTTAATTTAAATATCATGAATGAATTACATTTTTAGCTGAGTTTTATGTGTCCATGAATAAAGAAAGTCTTGCTACTTGAAGGCCCCTGATGAATCAGTAGAGTTTGAAGTGCAAGAATTAAAAGACTGATGATGCTGACATGCACTCCTGGGAGAGGCAAAGTTTTTGCAAGTACAATACCTTAACAAATACATGCAAGTAAAAGCTAGAAAAAAAACCCTACATTTGCCTTGCTTTCTTTCAATGTGTGTATTTCAGATGTAGTAAGAAAATCATTAGTTTATGATAAGCTTATACTTGAATTGAGTAGGAATGACTCTGAAATGCTTCCTAACCCAGTGAAGCATCAAAATCCAATAAAGGCCCAGAGAGTATATAAGTTACTAAAAGCTATACTTTTTAAAAGTCTCATAGAAGGTAGTTATTTGAAAAATTATAGAATAATTGATGTAGATAAAAAATTAGTATTGTTCTTCCAAGTTAGCATTTGTTATCAGCATATGATAGATATTTAAATATTTCATGTCTGATAAAATATATACTTTTTGCTTAGATTTTTAAGTTTATTTTCACATTTTCTTAAGGTAAAAAGTATAATAGAGTGGTCAAGAATGTATCTCAGGAGTGGCTTGAAAAACCTTGCTCCCTCATTTATTACATGCCTGACCCAGAGTAAGTGACACAGTTTGCTCACCTGTAAAATGGTGATGCTGTGTTTCCTATTATGAGGACTATTATGAGGATCCAATGGGAGAGTTCACATAAAGCTCTTAGAATGACCACTCAAATCCTGTAAGGTCTCAATAAATGTTAGCTATTTCATTTTAATAAGAAAACATCATTCAAAGATACACAGTGTTATGAAGAGTTTTATGAGTACTAATTGAATATAGGACATTGAAAGATAAGCTCTCAGTGTTTACCTGAGAGTGCAGGGGACTGCTTTTCTTAAAATATGTCCACAATACCTTTCATTTCTAAAGAAGTTGGTTAATCTCTCCTTCACATCACCCATTTCCACAGATGGATACTGTTCCAAGTACACACAGCCTTCCATCCCTAGGCCTGATGGAATGGAGAGAGGAACCAGGGGAAGTACAAGCAATTTCAAAAAGGGGGAGCAAGAAGTAAGAAAAAAGCTGGAAAATCTTGGAGTAAACCTACTCCAAACAAATTCCCTTTTTGCCCCTTTAAAAAAAATTGTATTGTTTAGCTATTGCACTTGGCCCCATTTTTCCCCTTTGCTCCCTGACACCCAGTACCCCCCACTCCCTTAGGCAATCCCTACACCATTGCCCATGTCCACGGGTCATGCATATATGTTCTTTTGCTAATCCCTTCATCTTCTTTCAACCAGTCCCCCCAGCCCTACACCCTTACAGCTGTCAGTCTGTTCCATATTTCTATGCCTGTGATTCTATTTTATTTGTTTGTTTACTCTGTTTATTAGATTCCACATATAAGTGAGATCATATTATATTTGTCTTTCTCTGACTGGCTTATATTACTTAGCATAATAGTCTCCAGGTCCATCCATGTTGCCACAAAAGGTAAGATTTCCATATTTTTTACTGCTGCATAGTATTCCATTGTGTAAATGTACCAGAATTCTTTTTCATGTTCAAAACCAGAGAGCAGCAAACTTTCTCTGTAGAGGGCCAGATAGCAAATGTATTTGGCTTTGTGGATCATGTGGTCTCCATCACAACTACTCAACTTCACTCCTGTAACACAAAAGCAGCCATAGAGGATACACAACAAACTGATCCTGGCTGTGCTATAACAAATTTTTACTTGCAAAAATGGCTGGTGAGCCATAGTTTGCTGACAGTGATCTAGAATACACCCTAGGGTGATGTAAAGCATTTATTAATTTCTCTATAAATTTGCCTCAGGTGAAAATCAGAGGCTTTCCCCCTAATCTCCCCATGTCCTCTTGCTCCAATCATTTTCTGTTCCCAGGTCTTAGCCCCATTCTGGTGGTGACCCCATAGGTGAACATTGGCTCACCAAAGAGTATGGGCAGTATTTACGCATAGGCTCAGCCCTCCCAGATTCTCAGGACAGAGCTCACCCAAGACAAAGCCTTGTGATTATATTGATGAATTTGTGTAAGTTTAATATCTTGTTTCTTTACAGGGTACTCTCCCTGTTAGGGTTAAGGAATGGAACATGAAAAGGTGAGAAGTTTAGAAAGTTCCAGAAGGTGGAACTCAATTTAAGTGGCACTACCGGGCATCCCACTCAAAATAGTCTTCACCAAACACAAACTTGAATCTTCACAGAGGGTGAGGTCGTGTCACCAGTTTCTTCTGGACTTGAGGGTGAGACCCCAGTCTGCTGAGCATATTCAGTCTTCCTCCTGCCTCAACTGTTCCTGGGGGCCAGAGAAGGATTTCTCTCTCATTTTTTGGTTATAAAGTTGTTTTTTTTTTTTTTGCCTGGTTTATTTTTTGTAAATTAATTTTAATTGTTGTTCTTGTACAGTTTTCTGTCTTTTGCTCCCATTCCAGCCCACTGCCCCAGCCCTCCCCACGTCCCTCCCATTTCCACCCCTGCTAGTTTTTGTCCATGTGTCCTTTATACTTGTTGCTCCAATGGTTATAAAGTTTTATTCTGATTGCTTTGGATTCATCTGCTGATCAGTTTTAAAGTCTTTATCATTTCAGCCAAGAATGCTGGGTCTCCTCAGAAACCTGTTCTGGGGTTTCAGTGTTTATCAGGTAGGAATGAAGAATGGGCTAGATGTGGCTTTGCTACAGGGACAGAGTCTTTTAATATGTTTGGAAGAAGTGCTCATATCCCACCTTCCTTCCTTTATGGCAAGCAGCCTAGTGTCTTTGACTCAATAAATATTGGCTGCTGTTATTTTGAGGTTATGGCAAATATGACTGTATCCCCTTGTATAGCAGTCTGACTGAGGACTAAGTTTCTAGATCAAGAGCAGAACACAAGCAATTGGCTTTTTTCTTTTGGGAGAATATACCTTTGCGTAGAGACTTAGACACTCAGAATAAAACAAATCTGTCTTCCTGAGAATTATAGAGGAAAGGGTTGGAAGGTGTCAGGGATGTCAAGGGGAGTTCAGAGTTACAGTTTCTTTCTAAGTTATATCAGTTGGGTGCAGAGAGGACCAGCACTTATACAGCCCATTGACTTTGGAGAAAGCAGAGTCCTTTGATACCCAGTGGAAGGAGAAGTGGCACTTCCAGGAGCCAGTACCTAGTACCTGTGCCTGAGGCTCCTGTAGGGAGACAGCCAGAGGGCTTCTCAATGGAATCTGTTGAATGTTATCCTCATTCTTTTTTAAAAAATTTAATTTAATTAATTAATTTTTTGATAGAGAGGAAGGGAGGGAGAAAGGAAGGGAGAGAAACATCAATGTGTGGTTGCCACTTGCATGCCCCCTGCTTGGGACCTGGCCCACAACCCAGGCATGTGCCCTGATGGGAATCAAACCAGCAACCCTTTGGTTCACAGGTTGGCACTCAACCCACTGAGCCATACCAGCCAGGGGATGTTATCCTCACTCTTATCAGGAATGCTAGATCACAATAGCTGGTGGCCTTATCATATCAGGGACAACCAGTTTTTCACTACTAAGTCATCTTTTATAAAACCAACCATATAGTTACATTTCAAGACTATCACTGGTATCTAAAGAAAACTGCCATAATATAATCAAGTTATATCAGCAAACTTTATTGCTAAACCCCTATAGTTTCAAATATTTTATGGGAGAGCCTGATGACCAAAGAAAGTCTAATTTCACAATAGCATTTACTTGGCTGTGTGTGAACAATCATGGAAGGTCTCAGGAAGGAAGGAATTTTCCCCAAGAAACTCTAGCCAAGACATGTTAGTAATTTCTTGTTTATTTCATTCTTACAGAAACACTGAAATGTTTCTTGAGTGTCCCCCATGTACCATGAATTATCCTAAGAACTGTTGATACTACAGTGAAGAAAATATGAAAAAGGCTTGCCTTCGTGGAGCTTACATGGATGAACCTGACAATAAATAAATAAACAAGTGAAATACATGAATGTCAGCTACTGATAAGTCAATGGAGAAAAATACAACAAGGAAGGAAGTTAGGTGGCTGCAGAGGCGTGGACTGGTTGGGGAGGGTTGCTTTATTGAATACAGTGGATGGAGAATATCTCATCATTAACTGTGAAATGCCAAGAGCCCTAAAGGAGTTTAGGGAATGAGACATATAGATATTGTAGGGAAAGGCATTTGAGTCAAAGGGAACAGAGAGTGCAAAGGCCCTGAGGTAGAAATGCTACTTAGTGTGTTTGAAGAGCAGGGGACCAGTGTGGCTGGAGGAGAGTAAGTGAGGGGAAGAAAGGAAAAAGTGAGACAAGAGAGGCAGAAGGGGTCCAGAGTATCACTCAATCACTAGCCATTTGAAATGACTTATAGAGGCCCTACTACCCACACAGCACTATGGGCTAGAGGGTTTGCATTTGTTTGAATAAGGTGTTTGAAAGTATGAACTAAGTAAGGCAGAAGGGCAATGTTTTGGGTCTGCTGGGTAGAGAAAACAGAGGGAAATCTAAGAACAGATGTCATCTGCTCTGTTTTAAATGCAGGGAAATTCTTGTGGGCTTTAAACTATACATACTGGTGGGAGTCATCAAAAAATTAGGCATTAAACAATTGTTTCAATTTGGCTTTGGAAGACAGCATCTACTTGTTAGAAAAAACTTCTTAATTAGGTTTTGTTAAATTTGTTTGTTAAATCCCAATGGTACTTAAACTTATGGTGGCAGAAAATACTGTATTTTGCCATGTATAATGCACACCCATGTTTTTGTGCTCATTATATGTGGGATTATTATACCCATTATTATACCTGTGGTATGTAATCATTATACCCATGTATAATACACATCCTTATTTTTCCCTCAAAAATTTCGGCAAAAAGTATGTGCATTATATACAGCAAAGTATGATAGCCTAGAAGTTTGTGAAGGAAGCAAAAATCTTAATAGGAGATAATCCCTAAGTGGATAAATGAGAGGGTCAGTAAATAACACTGCGGATTTGCTTAGGCCCTTTTTCTGGATTTTCACATAATTGGTAGGAAATATGATCTTAAATTCTCCTTGCTAGGGTGAAGAATGATTTCATAGCACATTGACATTTGAACAAATTAATTCAACTTAAGGCCAATATTGGTTTCATTTTAGAAAGTAAAGTAGACATGTTCTAAATAAGGAATCCTAATCATATTTTATCTTCTCTGTAAAATAGTCACATGTGTCTGCCACTCATTTATTTTTAAGTACTTTCTACCAGGAAAGGCAAATAATATCTCACAACCTTTATTGTGGCATGAAGCACTTTTCATGCTCTTCCCAAGTTTCTTTGTAGAATCTTCCTGCTGTTTGTGGATCACACTTATCAAATATTAGCCCTACTGAAAACATGGCTTGCTCCAGAAAAGCTACACACAAAGTTTTCCCTGATAGCAAAGGAGCCGTCCAGCTGCCTGCTTGGATAGAATTTCTTCTCCAGTCGAGCGTTTCTGGTGTAGTTGGTTGGCCTTAGTCCTGCCCAGAATTCCAGCCCAGGTGTGGAGAAGGGGCCAGCCACTACCACAACTTCATTATAACATGATTTCCCACAGCCCATAATGTTGCCTCCTTTTCACAGCAACCCTATGAGGCATTCTTTTTTAAAAGTATTTTTTATTGATTATGCTATTAAAGTTTTCCCAATTTTTCCCCCTTTATTCCCCCTCCACCCTGCCCCCACAACCCTCCAGCATTTCCCCATGCCCCTTAGTTCATGTCCATGGGTTGTACATATAAGTTCTTTGAGTCCTCTGTTTCCTATACCATTTTTATCTTTCCCTGTCTATTTTATGCCTACTAATTATGTTTCTTTTTCCCTGTACCTTTTCCCTGCTATTCCTCCCTTCCCCCTCCCCACTGAACTCCCTCTGTGTGGTGTCCATTTCTCTGATTCTGTTCTTGTTCTGATTGTTTGCTTAGTTTTTGTTTTCATTGTTTTTTTTTTCTTTTAGGTTCATTTGTTGATAGTTGTGAGTTTGTTGTCATTTTATTGTTCGTATTTTTTAATCTTCTTTTTCTTAGATAAGTCCCTTTAACATTTCATATAATAAGGGCTTGGTGATGATGAACTCCTTGAACTTGACCTTATCTGGGAAGTACTTTATCTGCCCTTCCATTCTAAATGATAGCTTTGCTGGATAGAGTAATCTTGGTTGTAGGTCCTTGCCTTTCATGAGTTGGAATACTTCTTACCAGGCCCTTCTTGCCTGCAAGGTTTCTTTTGAGAAATCAGCTGATAGCCTTATGGGCACTCCTTTGTAGGTAACTGCCTCCTTTCCTCTTGCTGCTCTTAGGATTTTCTCTTTGTCTTTAGTCTTGGGCACATGCCTTGGTGTGTTTCTCTTTGGGTCCAACTTCTTTGGGACTCTCTGGGCTTCCTGGAGTTCCTGGAAGTCTATTTCGTTCACTAGATTGGGGAACTTTTCTTTTATTATTTATTCAAATAAGTTTTCAATTTCTTGCTGTTGTTCTTTTCCTTCTGGCACCCCTATAATTCGGACATTGGAATATTTCAGGTTTTCCCAGAGGGTCCTCAGCTTCTCTTCAGTTTTTTGGATTCTTGTTTCTTTGTTCTGATCCAGTTGAATGTTTATTTCTTCCTTTTGTTCCAAATTGTTGCTTTGAGTCCTGGTTTCCTTCCTGTCGCTGCTGGTTCCCTGAATATTTTGCTTTATTTCATTCTGGGTATCTTTCATTTGTTCTTTCATTTTTTGACCAAGCTCAATCAGTTCTGTGAGCATTGTGATTACCAGGGCTTTAAATTCTCCATCAGATTGGTGGGCAATGTCTTCATCACTTAGTTCTGAGGTTTTGCCATGTTCTTTTATTTGGGCCATATTTCTTTGTCTTGGTGCACCTAATAAGTTATAAGGGGTGGGGCCTTAGGTATTCACCAGGGCAGGGTGACCCTCTTTGCTGTGCTGCCTGTGGGGGAGGGGCCAGAGAGGGAGCAATGGAGCTCACCTGCTTTTCTCTAGTGCACTTTCCAACACACTCTTGAGTCAGACTGGAAGTATCTCCCACTGCAGCAACCCCAGCCATAGTCCACAGTCAGCTCTGAGTCTCAGTTTCCCACTTAAGTTAGTCTCTCCGGTGGAGCTCTGCTGAGCTCCGCAGTCAGCCCTGCCTCTCAGCAGCCTCACCTCGGTTTTTCTGAGTCGCTCACCCTGCGGGTTCCACCTCACTGGTATGGTTGTTCTGCTTGATTTTTTCTTTAATTCCTTGGTTGTCAGAGTTCCATGCAGTTTGATTTTCTGGTGCTTTGGTTGTTTATTGATTTTAGATTGGTTGTTATCCTCCTTTTGGTTGTGAGAGGAAGTGGAGTGCTTCTACCTATACCTCCATCTTGGCAGGGAGTCTCTGTGAGGCATTCTTTTTTTTTTAAAATTATATCTTATTGCCCTGGCTGGTATAGCTCAGTGGATTGAGTGCGGGCCTGCGAACCCAAGGATTGTGGTTCAATTCCCAGTCAGGGCACATACCTGGGTTGCAGGCTAGTTCCCAGCAGGGAACCCACGAGAGGCAACCACACATTGATATTTCTTTCCCTCTCTCCTTCCCTTCCCCTCTAACGATAAAATAAATAAAATCTTTAAAAAATTATATATTATTGATTATACTTTTACAGTTGTCCCATTTCTCCCCCATCATTCCCCTCTACTCTGCACACCCCCTCCCACCCACATTCTCCCCCTTTAGTTCATGTCCACGTGTCATCAGTTCTTTAGCTTCTACATTTCTCACACTATTCTTGCCTTCCCCCGTCTATTTTCTACCTACCATCTATGCTACTTGTTCTCTGTACTTTTCCCCCTCTCTCCTCTTCCCACTCCCCTGTTGCTAACCCTCCATGTGATCTCCATTTCTGTGTTTCTGTTCCTGGTCTAGTTGTTTGCTTAGTTTGCGTTTTAGGTGTGGTTGTTAATATATGTGAGTTTGCTGTCTTTTTACTGTCCTATTTTTTATCTTCTTTTTCTTAAGTAAGTCCCTTTAACATTTCATATAATAAGGGCTTGGTGATGATGAACTCCTTGAACTTGACCTTATCTGAGAAGCGCTTTATCTTCCCTTCCATTCTAAATGAAAGCTTTGCTGGATAGAGCTATCTTGGATGTAGGTCCTTGCCTTTCAAGACTTCAAATACTTCTTTCCAGCCCCTTCTTTCCTGTAAGGTGTCTTTTGAGAAATCAGCTGACGGTGTGATAGGAACTCCTTTGTAGGTGACTGTGCCCTTATCCCTTGCTGCTTCTAGAATTTTCTCCTTTATTTTAATCTTGGCTAATGTAATGATGATGTGCATTGGTGTGTTCCTCCTTGAGTCCAACTTCTTTGGGACTCTGAGCTTTGTGGACTTCCTGGAAGTCTATTTCCCTTGCCATATTGGGGAAGTTCTCCTTTATTATTTGTTCAAATAAGTTTTCCACTTGTTGCTCTTCCTCTTCCCCTTCTGGTACCCCTATAATTCGGATGTTAGGATGTTTAAAGATGTCCTGGAGGTTCCTAGGCCTCTCCTCATTTTTTTGAATTCTTGTTTCTTCATTCTTCTCTGATTGGATGTTTCTTTTTTCCTTCTGGTCTACTCCATTGATTTGAGTCCTATCTTTCCTCCCATCACTATTAGTTCCCTGTGTGTTTTTCTTCATTTCACTTAGTGTAGCCTTCATTTTTTCATCTAATTTGCAACTGAAACCAACCAATTCTATGAGCATCCTGATGACCTGTGCTTTGACCTGTGCATCTGATAGATTGGCTATTGCTTAGTTGCTTGGATGAATTGGTTCTGGGGCTTTGATCTGTTCTCCCTTTTGTGCCATTTGTTTTTGATATGGTTGTGGCTGTTATGTAGTGAGGGGCAGAGCCTTAGTTATTCTCCAGTGTGGGGCAGCTGAGTTGCTGGGTTGTGATGCTCTAGGTGGGGGCAGGGTCTCGGTGTTTTTAGATTTTATTTCCTGGCACTGGGGCCCTGGGTTGCAAGTTCTGTCTTGTTCCCCATTTTCACCTGGATTATCTGGGCTCAAATGTGGGACTGCCTGGTCAGCCAGCTGCCTTGTGCCTGGGGCCTGCCAGCTGCCGCCTGCAGGCCCAGGTCTGCCAACCTCCGTTTCCTCCTGCCACCACTCCCGCCTCTTACCGGTGTGGATGAATGGATGAATGGTTGTCAGTCCTCTGTGCAGTTCAATTTTCTCTCATTTCTGGTTGTTTTCTTGTTTCAAAATCCTTGTTGTCCTTAATTTTGGTTGTGCGAGGAGGCACAGTGTGTCCACCTACACCGCCATCTTGGCCGTAAGTCCCAGTGAGGCATTCTTATCTCTGTTTTGTCAGTGAAGAAACTGCACATGATCAAGTCACAGAGCAAATACTTCTCAGGCCCATACTTGAACCTAAGGCTGTGATTTCAAAATGTGGGTTCTAGTAATGCAGTCTTCTGTCTCTTGCATTTCTAATGATAATTAGATAATCTAATGATAATATAATTTCTTTTTAAAATTAATTTATTTTTGTTTATTGAATTTACTGGGGTGATATTAGTGAATAAAATTATATAGGTTTCCAGTGTACAATTCTAGAATACATCATTTATACATTGTATTGTGTGTTCACCACTCCAAGTAAAATCTCCTTCCATCATCATTTATTGCCCCCTTTACCTTCTTCTACCTCCCCTACCCTTATTTCCCTGTGGTAATCATCATGCTGTTGCCTGTGTTTGTGAGTTTTTTATTTTTATTTTTTGCTTAATCCCTTTACCTCTTTCACCCACAATCCCTCTCTACTCTGACACAGTCTATTCTCTGTATAAGTCTGTTTCTATTTTGGTAGTTGATTTTGTTCATTAAATTCCACATGTTAGTGAAATCATATGGTATTTGTCTTTCTCTGACTGGCTTATTTCACTTAGTGTAATATTCTCAAGGCCCTTCTAAGCTGCCACTGAAGATAAGATTTCCTTCTTTTTTATGGGTGAATAATATTCCATTGTGTAAATGTACCACAGCTTTTTAAGCCACTCATCTACTTACGGGTACTTGGGCCACTTTGAAATCTTGGCTATTGTAAATAATGCTCCAATGAACTTAGAAGTTCTTATATTCTTTTGAATTAGTGTTTTGGGCTTCTTTGGATATATTCCCAGAAGTAGAATTGCTGGTTCATAAGGCAGTTCCATTTTTAATTTTCAAGGTAACTCCATCAGATGTGTCATTAGTGAATATGTTCTTCTATTCTGTGTGTTATCTTTTCATTTGTTGATGGTTTCTTTTGCTGTGCAGAAACTTTTTAGTTTGATGTAGTCCCATTTTTTTTCTTGTGTTTCCCTTACCTGAGAAGATATATCAGAAAAATATTGCTATGAGAAATATCCAAGACTTTACTGCTTATGTTTTCTTCTAATATTTTTATGGTTTTGAATTTAACATTTAATTTTTAATCCATTTTGAGTTTATTCTTATGTATGGTGTAAGAAAGTGGTCTAGTTTCATGTTTTTTTCACATACCTGTCCAATTTTCCCAACACCATTTATTGAATAGAATATCTTTACCCCATTGTATGTTCTTGCTTCCTTTGTCAAATATTTATTAGCCATCATAATATAATTTTTAATGTTATTTTTATAGGCAGCAGACCAAGAGGGTGGATGACCATGTAAGCCACAGGGCAAACCACTGAGTGTCTAGGGACAGCTTACTCTGGCATTCTGGTTTGGAGAACACCATCATTTCCTCCTCAGCCTTTCTTTCCTCCAATTGGAAAACTTCAGGATTCCATGGGCTGCTCTATCTCCAGCTGTGTGTAATCAGAAGCTCAGACAACACTCTTGGCTTTACTGATTTTTTAACTTTTGCTTTTTGCCATCTCTTTCTAGGTAATTTTTCATTGGATTTTTAAAAAAAATTACAGTTTCTGCTCTGGATGGTGGCTGGGAGACTGGGTGGCTGATTTTGTAGTTGGCTTCTTTGCCAACAGTATCTCCCTTGAAGTCCACAGTGTATATGCTCACCTGGTAAATTTTCCTAGGTTGTGGGATTCCTCTGTGGAGAGGCTTCCTCTTGCTTATTGTCAAGGCTTTCTATTTTGGCATTCAGAATCTTCCCCTGATACCAGGCTGACTTTGGTTGTTGGTTAAGCAAGCTGTACTTATCCTGCCTCCATTCTTTTGCTTAGGCTTTTGGCCCTGATCTAACTCTCTGCTGCATCTCAAGGTTTATTTCCCCCAAAACATTTGTCACACTGACATTTGGCTTTTCTGATCCCTTTTAGTACTAACGGTAGGGGGGTCTTTGCATATGCTTTTTTTCTCCCTAGAATACCAGTCCTTCTGTTTCTCACTTAGCTCTCTTTTATAATTCATTCTAAGACTCATGATCTCCAACAAGATCACTCAAGAGTTCTTTCTCTGTGATCCCATAGTGTTTTTTACTATAGCAGAAGACCGTATTGCATTGAGGTGGCTGCTGTCATGGTCTCCCCTTCTGGAAAAACAAAATGTAATAACATAAGAACACAGCCTTGGCCAGTTCTGTGTCCCAATATGAGTGAGCCCTGTTTGTGTGGCAAGTCCCATTACTTTTTCTAGTCTACCTCCATATATTTCTCCTTGGCTTCTGGCTTCTTGCCTCATATTCTGATGCTGGCTTCTCACTGTTGGTATCTGGGTTTTGAGATTCTTGTTTTTGACTTGAATTTCTCTTGAGTCTGATCCAATTTCCACGTCCAGTGGGTTTACTTCTAACCTCTCAGGGTGACAACTCAACCTAGTACAGAATCCCCTTGGCTGTTATCTCAGCATCAACTCAAAACCCTAACAACATTCAGGCCTGGTTCCTCTCAGACTCTGAAAAAGAACTGAAGAATTTACTCAGAAAGCACATGCACTGTAATCAGATTATGGAAAAGAAGGAAAATATGGAAAGGTATGAAATAGATAAAAGCAGGATCATATGTGATGTTGACTTAATTTTATTTTATAGACAACAAGCCTGGACTACTGCAGGAGAAAGAGATAGCATCCTAGACAGCATTAGCAGGAAGATTAGAAATCCAACTTGAATTGGACTAAGAAGGCTGTATAAAGGCTGCAGATATAGAAAATTTCCAAATGTGCTAAAATAATAGTGAGTGGAATGTCATAATCTGAGGTAGTCTAGTTTGTGTCATAAATATCAGCTATATGAAAACTCAGTACCGTTTTTGGTTTCTGGTAAGAACCATCACTTTATTTGATTTCTTCATTTTGCCTTTATTGCTTCCACTAGCACTGACTGGTGACTTTATTTTGAGGGTCATTTTCACAAAGAAACAAAATTAGCTATAGCAATTAAGAACTTCAGTTCTGGCTTTTCTACTTTACTAACCAGGTGACCTTGAGCAGATTTCTTAACTTATCCATTCATCATTTTCCTTCTCCATTAAATGAAATACTTTCCATAAAACTCTTAACACAAACTGCTTGGTACATAATAAACACTTAAAGACAGCTATTATTATTGCTGTGTCTGAAAATTACTGTGTGAGTGACAATTAGTGGAGAACAACACATTCCCATTGAGATTTCTATGTTGGATGGTTGGACAGACTTAGTCACTGACAAACTAATGGGTTTCATTCACACACCTGTGGTTAGAATTTGTGGCTTAGAAAAATTATAAATTATCACTTGTCATGAACTGTCAGTCATTCATAATTATTTGAAACCTCACATGTCAAATCTGCCTGTGCTAAGGGTCTATGATACTTTCTTTTCCTCTGTCTATTGGAAAGAACAGCTGGACACCAGGCTGCATGTGCTTGTAAACAATTATTAAATTACTCTGTAGACATGTCTTCTCCAAGCAGAATGAACTTGGTTCTTTTAACCTTCTCTGAGCATGGTTTTGATTTTCCATCTCTTTAATCATCTCTGTGGCTCTTTTCTGAACCTTCTCCAAGGTCTTCATGTCCTTCAATTTGCTCTGGAGTACCTAATTGCTCAAAGTTCTCAGCTAAATATTTTCACAGCATGGGATAGAACTATATCATTTCTAGATGCCCTAGCGTAATTTATGCACACAGGCATGCCCTCTTTTCAAATTTGTTGTTATGCCACTGAATCATAGTAACATCCTACATTTGTATAGCAAAGGTAGTTTTCAAAGGTCTTTCTTACATGTTATTTATTTTGATCTACATTGCAATCGAGTGAGCTAGTTATGATCATTCCCCTTTGTCAGATGAGAAAAGTGAGATTCAAAAGGATTTGGAGGCTTGCCTGAAGTTACAGAGGTAGCACATCTTATGGCTGGGACTGGGTCTTAGGACTCTGTTCACTAATTGCAATGTTCTTCCCACTACATCCAGGCTCATGCCTATAAACAATTTGTAAAGTACAAGGTCATCTAAATAATTTTCTGGTCTACTTCCCAAGAGCTCATTTTTTCCCCCACTGTAATTGGGTTGGTTTTATTAATTCTTCCTCACCAAACTTTCCATAGTCTTTCCATTTGACTCACTGATTCCTGAGTACTTTGCTGTGTGGGAAAGCCCATGAGTAGCCAGCTGGTGAAAGAGTAGGCTCATGTTGAATGTGTGCCATTAGTAAGGGCCTTAGAGAGATGCTTTTGGGAACACTGAATTTCTCTTTAGTGTTATTTCTAAGTACTGATCTTGAGTTTTACACCTAAGGATACAGGTTGAGATGAGAAACTTTTACCTATAGAGTTCTTTGTTCACTGTTTCCTTTAAAAACAATATTTTACTGTGAGGGAAAAGGTGACTCCAAACCCTCTCCAGCTCATTTCCTCCAGTGCAGTCTAAGGTGCCTGGCATACTTCCTGAGCAAGGGTGGCTTCCCATTTATGTGGCCAAAATCTGCGGAGGGCAAAGACACCGGTCAGATGCAAGGTTAAAGATCCATCTCTTAACATTTATGTAGATTTGCTTTCCCATCTTCTAGGAGTGATAAATACTGAATAATAAATACTAAAGAGGTAAGAACATTCATCATTCTGGACCCAGGAATTCTTATGATTCATACTCCATTATTGACGAAGGACTTTTAAAAAGCCTACCCACCTATATGTTGGATATTTTGAAGATAAACTCACTGGTTAATTGAATTAACCAGCCAATTAACCTCTTAATGTATCCACACACCCTTTCACAACAACAGTTATTAAAGGGGTTTAAAAAATACAATAAAGATTAAATAAAATAAATAAAGCAGTTCTTTTTAGGGCTCATTGACATGGACAACAGTGTGGTGATTGTGGGCAGTGTGGGTGAGGAGAAGGGTGAGTGAGATGAAAGAGCATATGAAGGGTATAAATGGTAATGGAAAAATACAATAAAATATAAAAGAATGATTCATTTTAAATACAAATTCTGAGGCAGGGCCACTGATAGTAAAGATTAGAGAGAGTGGTAATCACTTGCAGTGTTCTCAGTACTTGAGAATCACCAAGATGGTGGGATATAAAACAGAAAGTGACAAAAAATAAAAAAAGAAACTGCAGACACATATACAATGTCATTTTATTCATCAGCCCTTGGTAGAGGGTGGCGATGCAAGAGTCATGACAATAAAGCCATAACAGTTAAGATACGTTGGGCTACACATATCATATATCTCATTTCTGTGTTGTTTTAAAGGCATTTATTGACTCAAGAAGATGAAGAGCACAACATTATAGTAGGTTTCGGGTGTACTTTGATTAGTTCTGCAGCTCCATTTATCTGTGATGACCGTGGCTTTGCCTTGTCTGGTGGTTTGGCTTCAGCTTGAATTTCGATTGTCTCAGAGTTGGAATGGCTGGAAAGTTCCTGCCTTTCCATGGGCCAGGCACACCTTCCCAGAGGAAGAGAAAATTCCTTTTCCTTTGGCCATTTAACGAAATGTTGGACATCCCTATAATTAATTTAGCTTGGGTTATGTACTCAATCCTGAACTAATAATTAAACTGACTGGCACAGGGCAACCAGCATCCACCCTGGCAATGGAGTAGGGTGATACCCAATCTTCATGACTGAAGTTGGGATGAGGTGGGAACAGATGTTTTCTTTAAAGGAAACCAACAATATCCATTATAAAAGTAATATATATAATTCTACCATATGTACATAAGACATCGTATTCTGGATGTGTTGTTTTCTATTTTTCTACTAAATACTGGATGATGATGACTGCCTTTGTATAGAGTAAAAATTATCTCTCTAAATGCTTGAACTAAAAGTAGCTGGTTGAGACCCCATCTTTTCATGGAAGGCCAACCAGTTCCAACAGAGAAATGGAACCAGTTATGAATAGAAGTTCTGCCTCCTTGACTGTTTTGGGACTAATAATAATTGCTACTGTCTTTCTCACACTAGGACCTGTATTGGCTGTTAGTGAAGGGGCCATATTTGGGGGCCTTTCTGAATCTTTCCCACAGTTTATCCTATAGGGTTCTCTGCTTACTGTTTCTATTAAAAATGATATTTTACTGTGACTTTTCACAAAGTAAGTACATTGACTGTGGAAATAATGGAGGCTCAGAGGAGTTAAGTAACTTGCCCAAAGTCACACAACTAGTGAAAGACTAGGCAACACTGGACTGGAACAAGGAGTACCTGCTTTGGAGAAGCAGAAGCCCATGTTCTTTCTTTTCTGTGCTGCCTCTTAGGAGGCTGAGAAGTTAGAAGAATATTAATTCTGCTTGCCTCTGAAGCAGAAATAAGAAAACACATCAGTTTCTTGTGCATTAAGAAAATGATGAGTCATATTTAAGCATTTACAATTAAGGATTTTTTGTATAAACAATAATAAAATATTGAAATATTGAAGCAGTAGAAATGATCTTAAGAACTAAAACCTAGAGACCAGTGAGCATTTTCTCTATAGGTCCACAAAGCATTGCTAATGGGCTGTTCTCCATATCATTTTCAGAGAAAATAGACAAAAAACCACAATCAGAATGGGTGTTGAACACAACTTTATTCAGTTTTTTTTGTGTGTGTGTGCATGTGCGTTTACCATAGGAAGTGGGGGATGCTGGCTAAAGAAATGGTCAAGAAACAATAGCAGCTAACAGGTTTATATAATTAGCAAAAGTGAGTGTTAGCTATATACGTAAACACATTTGATGCAAGCCCCTTCCAAGAATCCTACCAAATTACCCATTTTTCAGTGGAAAAATCCTGCCTGCTGAGGGGGCATGGATCTACTCCCCAAGCACATGTGCCCTCACTCCCTGCCCCTGCAACTTTACATTTCCTAGATTGTGCTACAGAAAATGTGATGAGGCAATTTAGCCTAATCGAGTTACAACTGCAATGGCTTTTGGTAGAGTAAGAGGGAAATCTAATTCTCTTTACCTTTGAATTGTGATATCTTAATAAGTTGAGAATTTAAAAAAAGGGCCTGTTTTATTTGATTATTGAAGACTTTTCTTGTCAAAGACTTCTTCCTGGCCACCCCCGCCCTCCGCCAAATAAGTTTTGGGGGGAACTGGGAGAGGAATGAGATGTCATTCTGGTGTTTTGTGTTTCTAGAATGTATGGTTTAGTTAAAGAATAATGTACGGAAGGGCCTCAGAGTATCTGGGCATCTTCTTGAGAGAAGATCAGATTGCAGATGGGCTGAGTGACTGCCAGTTGCCACTATGCTGGAGAAATGGGGGTACTTTGTGCCTCTTTCAATATGTTATTTACTCTGTGAGATATTTTTCCAGTGACAGTAAGAACTGACAAAATAAATAGGTAATGTTGTCATTAGGCTGAGACATTATGAGGTTGGGGCTGAGAGCAGACATGACATGCTTTCTTTCTTTTTTTAAAATTATATTTTATTGATTATGCTATTACAGTTGTTCCATTTCTCCCCCATCATTCCCCTCCACCCTGCACACCCCCTCCCACCCACATTCCTCCCTTTAGTTCATGTCCATGTTTCATAAGTTCTTTAGCTTCTACTTTCCCCACACTATTCTTGCCCTCCCCCTGTCTGTTTTCTACCCACCGTCAATGCTACTTATTCTCTGTACCTTTCCCCCATCTCTCCTCCTCCCACTCCCCTGTTGCAAACCCTCCATGTGATCTCCATTTCTGTGTTCCTGCTCCTGTTCTAATTGTTTGCTTAGTTTGCTTTTGTTTTGGGTGTGGTTGGTAATATCTGTGAGTTTGCTGTCTTTTTACTGTCCTATTTTTTATTTTCTTTTTCTTACATAAGTCCTTTAACATTTCATATAATAAGGGCTTGGTGATGATGAACTCCTTGAACTTGACCTTATCTGAAAATCGCTTTATCTTCCCTTCCATTCTAAATGGCAGCTTTGCTGGATAGAGCAATCTTGGATGTAGGTCCTTGACTTTCATGACTTGGAATACTTTCCAGCCCCTTCTTTCCTGTAAGGTGTCTTTTGAGAAATCAGCTGACAGTCTGATGGGATGTCCTTTGTAGGTGACTGTGCCCTTATCCCTTGCTGCCTCTAGAATTCTTTCCTTCATTTTAATCTTGGCTAATGTAATGATGATGTGCCTTGGTGTGTTCCTCCTTGGGTCCACCTTTTTTGGGACTCTCTGAGCTTCCTGGACTTCCTGGAAGTCTATTTCCTTTGCCAGATTGGGGAAGTTCTCCTTTATTATTTGTTCAAATAAGTTTTCCACTTGTTGCTCTTCCTCTTCCCCTTCTGGTACCCCTGTAATTCGGATGTTGGGATGTTTATAGATGTCCTGGAGGTTCCTAGGCCTCTCCTCATTTTTTTGAATTCTTCTTTCTTTCTTCTTTTCTGTTTGGTTGTTTCTTTCTTCCTTCTGGTCCACTCCATTGATTTGAGTCCCAGTTTCCCTCCCATCACCATTGGTTCCCTGTGTGTTTTTCCTCATTTCACTTATTGTAGCCTTCATTTGTTCCTCTAATCTGCGGCCAAAATCAATCAATTCTGTGAGCTTCCTAATCACCAGAGCTTTGAACTGTGCTTCTGATAGGTTGGCTACCAGTGCTAGGAGCTCTGCATCTGATAGGTTGACCACCTCCTGCTCGCTCAGATGAATTAGCTTCGGGGCCCTGGTCTGTTTTCCCTTTTGAGCCATCCTTGTTTTTTTTTGTTTGTTTTTGTCTGGTCACGGCTGTTTTGTAATGAGGGGTGGAGCCTTAGGCATTCACCAGGGCAGGGCAGCCCAGTTGCTGGGTTGTGATGCTGGATGTGGGGGCAGGGTCCGAGAGGGAACAATGGCGCTTGCTCCACATTGTCTTGCAGATTCCAGTCCCTTCAGCCTCTTTCCCCTATCAAATTGGGCCCTGTGGTGCTGATTTCTATGTGGGTGGGTCTCCCCAACAAACTCTCCTCTGAGGCTGGGACTCCCTCCCAGCACCTCAGCCCCTACTGAGTATTTTCAATGGGTGCTTTTAGGCTTCACTTCCTGGCACTGGGGCCCTGTGTCTCGCAGTCTGTCTTGCTGCCTGTTTTCACCTGGTTTATCTGTGCGAGAATGTGTGTCCATGGTCTGCCCACCACCTTGTGCACCTCGCTTGGCCTCCTTGCGTTCAGCAACACTGCCGCCTGTGTGCCTAGAGTCACTGCGCACCCAGGACCACCACTGGCTTATCCTGCCATGATCTGACTCAGCCGGCGTGGACTCTGCCAGCCGCTGACTCTGCCCCTCTTACTCGTCTGGGTGAATCATTGTTGTCAGACTCCTGCACAATTCAATTTTCTCTCTGTCCTGGTGGGTTTTCTTTTTTTTGGTTTTATATTTTTGTTGTCCTTAATCTTGGTTGTGAGAGGAGGCACAGTGTGTTCAGCTATGCCTCCATCTTGACTGGAAGTCCCAGACGTGACATGCTTTCAATGAGCCATGAAACAAACTCATGTTTCATAGCATTGAACACTAGGACCTGTATTGGCTGTTAGTGAAGGGGCCATATTTGAGGGCCTGACAGGGATTGAATACACCTAGATAACTTCACAGAATGTCTGTTGTGTAATTTTTATAAGGTAAATGTCAAGCTCTTCAATATTAAGACAGTCTGAGCAAAATGGCTTGGAACATATAGAGCTTAGAAGGTACTCTCAAGAACTTGGCATTATTTGAAAATGCCTTAGGGCTTCCTTAAGACATTGAAAAACAAAAACAAAAGCAAAAATGAACTTTAGCATATGTAGTATAATATTGTTAAGTTTAGTCTAAGATGTAGATTTTGTAAAGCTTCGAAAGAACCACCAAATCCCAAGCTAAATCCCTTCAGTCTTTCACTTTCCCTAGAAAAAAAAAGTGAGGCTAAGTCTTCAGTTTAGAGCTGGGAGTATTCACCACACCCTGCAGATGATGAACCTGGAGTCAGCTAGAAAGGAAGATGTGACTCAGCAATTCAGTGACTGCAAGGGAAGAGGTGGTGCTTGGCTGTCTGGCACTGTAAGCCAAGGCCTTTGTCCACAGCCTGCTCATCACTGGCCACGCCTGAACCACGGCCCTTTGTCTGCTCAGACAGACTCTAAGACTTTATGCTTGCTGTCTGTGCCAAAGCATGGCTGGTTTCATTTTTATTTCTGATGTTTAATTTTGTCCATTGTGAGAGAGCTATATACGATTTTAAAGAATTAGTTTTATTTATTCTTAATTGTTCTGTAGAAGCAGTAAGAATTGGATGTACAGATGGTCTGATATAGCAGCTTGGAGTCACTTCTTTGGCTCAAAAAGTCTTGGCATGATTCTCATTTATGAGCTATATGACCTTAGGCAAGTCACTTAACTTCTCTGTGCCACCGATCCCTGTGAATAAATGAAAGATTTGGACCAGATGGATTTTAAGTTCCCCTACACTTCTAAAGATCTGACCCCAAACCATCAGGATATACTGGCCTGCCCATTTCTGCCCTAATGAAAGATCCAGTTTTGTATATGTAATAGGAACAACCACTGCCTGTGCAGTGGTCAGTGATGGAAGACAAATGCCTCGTTACTTGTTAGGGAAAAAATGGGCTCAATATATTTTTTAAAATTATATTTTATTGATTATACTATTACAGTTGTCCCATTTCTCCCCCATCATTCCCCTCCACCCTGCACACCCCCTCCCACCCACATACCCCCCTTTAGTTCATGTCCATGTTTCATAAGTTCTTTAGCTTCTACATTTCCCACACTATTCTTGCCCTCCCCCTGTCTGTTTTCTACTCACTGTCAATGCTACTTATTCTCTGTACCTTTTCCCCCTCTCTCCTCCTCCCACTCCCCTGTTGCTAACCCTCCATGTGATCTCCATTTCTGTGTTCCTGCTCCTGTTCTAATTGTTTGCTTAGTTTGCTTTTGTTTTGGGTGTGGTTGGTAATATCTGTGAGTTTGCTGTCTTTTTACTGTCCTATTTTTTATCTTCTTTTTCTTACATAAGTCCTTTAACATTTCATACAATAAGGGCTTGGTGATGATGTACTCCTTGAACTTGACCTTATCTGAGAAGCACTTTATCTTCCCTTCCATTCTAAATGACAGCTTTGCTGGATAGAGCAATCTTGGATGTAGGTCCTTAACTTTCATGACTTGGAATACTTCTTTCCAGTCCCTTCTTGCTTGTAAGGTCTCTTTTGAGAAATCAGCTGACAGTGTGATGGGAACTCCTTTGTAGGTGACTCTGCCCTTATCCCTTGCTGCTTCTAGAATTCTCTCCTTCATTTGAATCTTGGCTAATGTAATGATGATGTGCCTTGGTGTGTTCTTCCTTGGGTCCAACTTCTTTGGGACTCTCTGAGCTTTCTGGATTTCCTGGAAGTCTATTTCCTTTGCCATATTGGGGAAGTTCTCCTTTATTATTTGTTCAAAAAAGTTTTCCACTTGTTGCTCTTCGTCTTCCCCTTCTAGTACCCCTATAATTCGGATGTTGGGACATTTATAGATGTCCTCCTGGAGGTTCTTAGGCCTCTCCTCATTTTTTTGAATTCTTCTTTTTCTTGTTTTCTGTTTGGTTGTTTCTTTCTTCCTTCTGGTCCACTCCATTGATTTGAGCCCCAGTTTTCCTCCCATCACTACTGGTTCCCTGTGGGTTTTTCTTCATTTCACTTATTGTCGCCTTCATTTGTTCATCTAATTTGCGACCAAAATCAACCAATTCTGTGAGCTTTCTAATCACCAGTGCTTTGAACTGTGCATCTGATAGGTTGGCTACCTGTTGGTCATTTAGATGAATTAACTCTGGGGCTTCGATCTGTTCTCCTGTTTGAGTGATTGATTTTTTTTTTTTTTTTTTTTTTTGTCTAGTCGTGGCTGTTACGTAGTGAGGGGCAGAGCCTTAGGTGTTCACCCAAGCAGGGCAACCCTGTGGCTTTGTTGTGATGCTGGATGTGGGGGCAAGGTCCAAGAGGGAACAATGGTCCTTGCTCCACTCCCTCTTGGATTCCAGTCTCTTCCACCGCTTTCCCCAAACAAATTGGGCCCTTCTGGTGCTGATTTCTGTGTGGGCGTACTCTTGCACGTTCTAGGACCCTGTGGGTCTCTCCAACGAACTCTCCTGGCACCTTAACCCCCGCAAGTATTCTCAATCAGTGCTTTTTAGGCTTTATTTCCCAGCTCTGGGGCCCCGCTCTGCACAGTCTGTCTTGCTATTTGTTTTCACCTGGTTTATCTGCATGCGAATGTGTGACCGCGGTCAGCTGCCTTGTGCACCTTGCTTGGTCTGTTCGTTGCCTCCCTGCACTTGTTAACCACTGCCTGTGTGCCCAGGACCACGAGGTACTGATTCTTCCTGCTGAAACCCCTCTCTGCCAGCCACTGACTCTGCCCCTTTTACTGGTCTGGGTGAATTGTTGTTGGACTTCTGTACAATTCAATCCTCTATCTGTTCTGGTTGGGTTTTTTTGGTTCTATATTTTTGTTGTCCTTAATCTTGGTTGTGAGAGGAGGCACAGAGTGTCCACCTACACCTGCATCTTGGCCGGCAGTCTGGGCTCTATACATTTTAATTTTTTTTTTCTGAATTTCCAGAAACACTGCTTTTTTATTGTTTTTATTTATTTTTTAATACTCTCCTGAAGACATTTTCTATTGCTTTTTAGAGAGAGAGGAAGGAAGAGAGAGAGAGATATCAATGTGAGAAAGAAACAGCAATAGGTTGCCTCTCATAAATGCCCTGTGGGAATGGAAAACACAACCCAGGTATGTGCCCTGACCAGGAATACCATCTGCATGCAACCTTTTGGTGATGGGTCAAAGCTCCAACCAACTGAGCCACACTGGCCAGGGCACCAGAAACACTGTTTTTGATTGACCTTTCCTGAACCTTCACTTTTTATCACAGAAATAATAATCTTAATCTCCTTCTTCTATCAATTCCATACAGAAATTCAGTCTTAAAAATTCACAGATGGAGTATTCTAATTTCGTTTTTTCAAATCCATACTCCCAAACCCTTTTCTTCCTTCTCTGGCCCTTTCATCAATGTTTGAATGGTTAGAAACCACAGATTTCAGACTATTTGCTCTTACTAACCTCTGTGATCAGCCTCTCCACTACTCACTCAGTTATCAGAAGTGAGTTTGTTAGAATCTGGATCTAAAATCAGTTCACATTGCTTGGACATTTATGCACTTTTAATTATAGACATCTAGCTTTATGTCTTGATTGATTGACCCCAGAATTATTTAGTCTCTCAGGGACCTTAGAAAAATCCTGTCCTCCAAGCAGCCACACTTTTATGAGCATTAGATGCCTTTACATAAACCTGGGGTCCTACAGGGATGTGGCATTTTGGGAAATGACAGACGTTTCAAATTAAAAAAAAAAAATGTCAATAGCCCATACAATCTTGAAAGCAATTTTAGATACCATACAAGTCCTGCCCGTATCTGTGTCAATGTGGAGCAGTATAGTCCAGGGGTACTTGTTCTGAATGATATGCATTTCTGAAAGTAGATTGTAAAAATGCAGCTTAGGATAGTTCCACTTATTTATCAACACTTTCATGCAAAACAAATATTCACTTAAAGACAGCATGTTTGCTTTGGGCCTCTGATTAGATCATAGAAGTATAAATATCACAGGGCTTTTATGTGTTTGCATGATGTGAACCAGCGAAATTCTTTCCTCTGACCCTTTATTTTTAATATAAGCCTGTTTAGAGAAGCATATGATTTCTCTCCACTGTTCTTGCATAATATACTGTTCTCTGGTTTGCATTATTTCAATAAGTAGGAGGTCTACAGATCAAATAAAAATTTAAAAACAAAAATAACCCACCAACCTTTCAAAATCCTTCTCTACATCATTGATGGTGAGGAATGCTGTTCCAAACTGAGCTGCAGGGATGGGGATTAGGGAGGAATTACTGACGTACGACTCAACCCCACCGCTTTCCTGTCTAGGATTCATCCCACTTCACAGTCTAGCAAGCTCACCCTTAATAATGGAAGTGTTTGAATTCGAGCTGGGAATTTAAGCATTTAAAAGATATAATGGTGTGCATACTGTGCAGTGATTTGTAAAATGTGAATGCCTACAAAAGCTGTGGTTACCCAGCATAACATTATCTTATTTTTAGTTACACAACCAGTAAAACAGCTGGAGGTCTAAAATCATGGCCTAGCACTAAATGCATTACTACATTCTATCCATGCAGTAAGGGCCTGTCCTTTCAGAGAGACGATAGGAGAAAGTGGAGTGATTACTGGCAAATTAACACTTTCAATTTTAATAGAGAAGCAAGGCCTACATAAAAACGTCAGAGTTGCCTTCTATGCCAGTTAAATATTGCACAGCATCCAATGTGCCTCTAAACCACACTAATACACTCCTGCATTTTATAGGCAAATGAACTCTTATGCATTTGTCAAGAGATATCTACCCAAGTTCACTAAAGAAGTAACCAGCAAAATATTTTACTTTATAGCTTCTTAACACAGTTAATAGAATCATCTTGGCAATAATAGCAAAATATAATTGGCACTTAGAAAGCTGTGCTTGTTTTCATGTTCTCTGTAAAAGCATGAAGTATTTAGTAACACTCCATCCCCTTTACTTTTAAAACCACCCATTTTAACTTGGTCAGCGATGTTCAAATACAGGGTTCCATCATATGAAATTGCTGACATCAATTCATTTGACCACAAAAGTGGTAATTTATATAGTTTGACCCAAAGTATTTCACCAAAATGTACACACAAAAACACGAGCACACAGGTCTATAATAAATACATTTATTTTTTATAAAAAATGTGAGTTTTGAAAGTAGAAGTTTCCTGATTTTTTCCCAGTGATGGTCCCTCAGTGGTTGTGTCTAGGAGTTGTCCGTAGAAAGTGGTGGTTAAATTTTCTCCACACGCTCCATCTGCCATGCTCTCAAGCCACACTATAATACAATAAGTACAGATAAAATGTGTTTTTATTTGTGATAGTAAAATGAGAAGAAAAGTATCTTTGCTACATTTATTGATATAATCAAATCATGTAAAAACAGTCTTTTGACAAGTCCCATAGACTCTTCGCCATTTCTCTTACAACCTAATTCTGCTGTCTAGGTTCCTACTTAATCATTTCTTATAAGGAAATGATGAAGTTGCTGATGCTTCACCTGCCTGAAGCCACTGCTATGCCACTACACCTTAGCTCTTACCACCGCCTTGGGTAGCTTCAACTCTAAATCTTAAATCCCATCATCCCCTTTGACCACACCCTTGATCATTGCAACTCTCTTGAACACCTGGTCTTTTGTGAGATGTTTAGTGCCTTGCTCACTCTACTTATTCTTCCCCCATCATTTTTTTCTATTGTAAATAATATCATTTAAAAATTATACTTCCTAATTATTTTCTGAATAATGCAATTAACTTTTTTAGTTAATTTGTATTTGGCAACTGTGCTGAATGTTATGGCAATGATTTACATGTGGATTCTATGGGGTTTATTATGAAGAGAAATAGTGATATTTTTTCCAATTCTTATTCCTCTTGAATCTCTTCTTGTTTTACCCTTGTTGTACTGTTTGAGCCCTGGAGTATAGTGGTAAATAAAAGAAATCATCTCTGTCTTTTTCTGATTTTAAAGCCAACGAATTTAAAGTTTAACTATTAAGTATGATATTTGCATTAGATTATTTATTGTCTTTATGAGATTACGGATATTCCTGTAACTTTTTAGTTTGCTAATTTTTTAATGTTCTTTTCCCCTGCCAATATTGATAAAGATCAAATGGTTTTCTTTTCAATCTTTAAGAGTGGTGAATTAAATTCTGCATTCCAGAGCTAAACTCAGTTTGGTCTTTTAAATACATTATTAGAAATGTTTTGCTAATATCTTGTTTAGGTATTGCATCAATGTTTATGTGTGAGTTTACTTGTAATACTCCTCCCTTGTGTGTTTCCTGTGTGGTATTGATATTAGACATCATAAAATAAATTGCACAGTATTCCTAGTTTTTCTGTTTTCTGGAACTTTGGATAAGATTTGAGTAAGTTCTTTAAAAATTTGTTGAACTTGCCATAAAACAAGTTGTCCTTGTGAGAAAACTTTGGTTATATTAAGGGTCAAAGAACTAATTTGGCTTTCTGGTTCTTTTCAAGTTAGTTTTCATAAGATAAATTTCTTTCTATGAATTTCTCAGGTTCATCAATTTTGGGAAATTTATTGTCTTGTTGTTCATCACACCTTATATTTTTAGATCTTTGTAGTACCTGTACAACCACCCCTAATAAATGTTTTGTTACATTCTTTCTCTTATTCTTGATTAATCTATAAGAGGTTGTCAATTTGGTCTTTTCCAAGAACACACTTTTAACTTTATTGATCTCCATTTTAAAAAAAATATTCCATTGTATGTTGTTTTCTATTTTACTGATTTCTGTTCTTTTATTTTTGCTTGACTTCTCCTTTCTTTAGTCTTCTTTTCTTTCTTTTAAAAAACTAACTTCTTAAGATGGATGTTTTGTGTATTTTCAGGCTTTTAAAAAATATAAGCACTTAAAGCTAAAAACTTCTCTAAGTAACATTTCAGTTGTATCCTGTATTTCAATACATGTACTTTCATTATCTTTCCATTTAAAATTTCTTCTAAATTTCATTATAATTTTTTTTTACTCATAAGTTGTTTGAAAGCATGATTTAAATTTCCAAATAAATGTCCTTTTTTGCTTAGGTTATTATTATTGATTTTTAACCAAATTTTATTGTTGTGAAAGAACTTGTTCGTATGCTCCCAATTCTTTGAAATGTATTAAGACTTTTTTTGTGGTCTGGTATATAGTTCATTCAAAATATATTCTGGGTATCTTAAAATGAATGTATATCCTTCAATTTTGGGTAATTCATAAATCCAAATTTGTTAATTGAGCTGTTAAGTCTTATATCTTTACTCTTTGTTATTTATGTTTGCTTCATCTCACAATTATCTATAGGGTTGTGTTAAAATATCCTATGAAAATAGTTGATGTTTAAAAATTATCTGTATAGTTTTTTAAATACCTCTTCTCCTTTAATGTTAACTATATTTTAAGATCTGTTACTAAGTACATGGAAGTTTAGAATTATTACATGTATTTTTTGTGTGAATTGAAGTGTTTTATCATATGACCTGTTATCTTTAGGAATACTTTTTTCTTAACATATTTTTATTGTGCTTTTTATTAATATAGCTAATACTACCCTATCATTCTTTTGGTATATTTCCTATCTTTTTACTTTCAACTCTTCTGTGTCTTTATGGTTTCAGTATTTAAGTATGTCTCTTAGAAGTAGCTAATAGATAGGTTTATACTTTTACCCAGGCTATCACACTTTGGATGTGTTTAAATTTATTTCCTCTGTTTTGTGTTTCTCTTTGCCATACTTTTCTACCTCTTGCCTTCTTTTGGATAGATTAGTTTTCTCACTCTATTGTTTTCCCTCTACTAGGTTGAAAGTAAAAAATGTAATTTTAGTTTGGTTACCCTAGACACTTAACATGCCCACTTAATAAGTTAATTGATTTTTATACCCTCTTTGCAAATGGAGCAAGTAATCTGATCACCCTCTTCTTTCTCATGTGCAATTTTAATTCTTTCATTATTTAAAAAATTACAAATTAGATACTTCATTCTTTTTGTATCATACAATGTTTCAGTTTTGTTAAATGTTAACCACATTCTTTGTTCAAGATAACCGTTTCACCCTGATTCTGCAGTTTTGCTTCTGAAGTTTTTGGTAATGTATTGATTTATTTTACTTAATAAGGACTTGTTATTTGTAAAATTTCTGATTTTTTTGTTTGCTCAAAAATATCTTTATTTTGATTTTGCTCTAGTTATAATTTACACAGGCTATACAACTACAAATTGGCAGTCTGTTTTTTTTTTTCCCTTAGCATTTTGAAGACACTAGTCTACTATTTTCTGGCTTCCATTGTTTCCTGTCTATATAATAATTGTTCTTTTTAATGTATACATGCTTTTCTCTCTCTGTTTTCTTCTAAGATCTTCTCTTTTGCTTTGTTTTGTAGTTTTACTGCAATGGTCTAGGGTAGATTTTATTGTTCTTGAACAAATAAAATGAATTCTACTGAGAATTCATTTTAATTCTTGAATCTGAATTTTGTTGTTCATCAGATCTGAAAAATTTTCAGTCATTTTGTCTCCAAATATTGCTTCTCCCTTACTCTCTTATACTTTTCTGAAACTCTGATGAGATGCACATTAGATGTTCTCCGACCCCTACCCCTTGTAATTTTTTTCCCTCCAGCTCATTGTCTTTCTTTGTTACATCTGGGTAGTAATTTTAAGTCTGTCTTGAATCTGCTTTTCAGATGTGTCCACTCTATTTAACCCATCTATTAAACTGTAAAAATTTCAATTATTATTGTTTTCATTTCTACAAGTTTTATTTGGTGCTTTTTAAAAGTGCTTGGTCATTTTTTTTATTACTCATGATTTCAATGCCCCCTTTCTTTAAACATATAATGAAACATTTGTAAACTATGAAATATTTTTTTAATGGACATATTTTCAAAATATATCAACAATAGAAACCTTTCCAAGTCTGTTTTTTATTTCTATTGACTTTTGCTCAGGGTTCCTTCTTTCCCATGTACTCAGTGATTGTTTTGAAAGTGGGATCAGATTCAATGGAATTTTATCTGTGGAAATTCTTTGCAACCAGGATGAAACAGCATTCCTCCAAAGAAGAATTTGTTTCTGTCAGGAACCTGAGGTCACTACCAACCTGTGAGCCTTTTCAAATGAATTCTTGCCTTGTGGGTTGGTTATTTTGGACCATATTTTCCTTCATTAAAATTTTTTTCAATATAATGAGACTAAGTATTTAAAAGGATTTAGATAAGTCTATAAATTTCAGATTCCAGATTAGTCTCCAGATTTTCTCCCTTCCTTTCTTCCTTCCACCTCTCTAGTGTTCTTATAAAATGTATATTTTAAGTTTATTGGATATTTATGGAATTGTAGAATTTTTTGAACACACATTTGCTGTTACTACCCAGTCATTCATAGTTGGCCATACCCTTAGTATGTGGAAGGCACTGTTTTAAGTGTTTTATATGTGTTAACTGTTTTTTCTTTTTATTGAATTTATTGGGATGACATTAGTTAATAAAATTATATATGTTTTAGTTGTACAATTCAATAATGCATCATTTGTATATTGTATTGTGTGTCCAACCCCCAAAGTCAAGTCTCCTTTTGTGACCATTTATCCTCCCTGTATCCTCTTCTGACTCCTCCCATCCCCCTTTCCCTCTAGAGACTGTTCTCCAGTAATAACCATACTGTTGTCTGTTTCTATGAGTTTCTTTTTCCTAATCCCTTCACCTTTTCCTGGCCCATCATTTTTATGCATAGGCCTCCTATCAGTTTCACCTGCTTAGTCGGATCCTGTGTTTTATCTCTTGTTCCTCACAACTTTTACCACTAAAGAGCAAAAAATTCTCTAAAGGCAGGAAGCAATCAATATCTATATTATTCTCTAAGTGATTAGTTTCCTTCTGACGTTTCCAGGATTATCTCTTCTTCTGGTTGAGGTAGGAGTAACTGCCTCAAAGGAAGTCACATTGCCTGTTCCTTGTTATTTTCTTATAAAACATACAAACAACTCATCCAATGACATGTTTTTATTAATTTTAGAGAGAGAGGAAGGGAGAGAGAGAAACATTAATGTTAGAGAGAAACATGGATTGGTTGCCTCCCAATGCACCCCAACTAGGGATCCAACCTGCAACATAGGCATGTGCTCTGACCAGAAATCAAACCCACACCTGTTTTCACGTATGGGATAACTCTCCAACCAATTGAGCCATTGGCCAGGGCCTTAGTCATTTTCTTGACCTTGTGTTTTTGGAGTTCCCTAAGGCACAGGTATACTCATTCTCTTGATGACCTCATCTAGCCTCACAAGTCTAAAACCATTACATTGATTAGCCTCTATTTATATCTCCAGTGTAGGTTTATATCCAATTGTGTACTTGACTTTTCTACTCAGATGTCTAGTGTATATTTGATCAGTATCTGATCATTGCCTCTGAATTGATTTCTTTTTCAGCTTTCTACTTTCTAGCTAATAGCAACTTTATTCTTTTAGTTCTTCTAATTCAGAGTCATCTTTGACTCCTTTTTCCACCCAACATTTAATCTATTAATAAACATTGTCAGTTTTATCTTCAAAATATATCTAGAATCTGATCATTTCATATCACCTTTGTTGCTATCAATCTAATTAATCCATGCCACTGTAATCTCTTTCCTGAACTAGTTCAATAGTCCTAAATGCTCTGCTTGTCTCTGTCATTGCCGCCCTTTGGTCTATTTTGAACCTTGCATCCAGGGTGGTCCTGTTAAAATGTAATTCAGATCATGTCACCCCTATGCTTTTAGTCCCCCACAGTAAAAGCCGAAGTCTTCACAGTGGTCAAAAGGCCTTATAATCTGGTTCCCATTACTTCCCTGACCTCATTTCCTACAACTGTCCCCAACATTCCTGTGCCCCAGCCACACTAGTTTCCTTGCCATTCCATGAACCCACCAGGAAGACTTTCTTTAAGGCTTTTACACTTGATATGTATGCCACCAGTACTCTTCCCAAAATCTCAGCATAGCTCACTTCCTCACCTCCCTCAGGTGTCTACTCAAATATCACTATCTCAATTAGATGTGTTCAGGGTACTACACATTTTAAGATACTTGCTTTTTTCCTCCAACACTTTTTATTCCCTTTCCTCCTTTTATGTTTTCCATAGCATTCCTCTCTTAACATATTTATTTTGTTTAATGTTTGGCACTCTTATTAGAATATGTTTCCTCAGGCAGGAAATTTTGTCTATTCTGTTAATTGATGTATTCTTAGAACCCAGAACAGTGCTTGGCACTTACTAAACATTCAATACATAGTCGTTAAGTGGGGTGGATGAATAAATAAAATAATTAGTCTATGGAACAAGATAAGAAAATTGAGAAAATAGAACATGAAGTGATTAAAAGGGCTCAAATGTTGCTTTCTTTTTATGGAAGGAGTAAATGAAAAAGAGAATAATTATGGGCAATTTAGGATATAACTTAAAAACATAGGTGTTTATTTTAAAACTTTCAGCAAGTGCTTGCTACTTACCATGTTCTCAAGATCACTGTGGAATTCATTCTTCATGACCCTCTGCCAGGGCTGTCTAACCTGTGGCCCCTGGGCTGCATGCAGCCTGGAATGGCTGTGAATGTGGCCCAACACAAAATCATAGATTTACTTAAAACATTATGAGTTTTTTGTGATTGCATATAACACTATATTCAATTACATTGTGTGGCCTAAGACAACTCCTCTCCTTCCACTGTGGCTCAGAGATACCAAAAGCTGGAGACCCCAAAGCTGGAGATGGAAAGGTACCTCTTACTTTTTTCTTTTCCTCACCACACCACAGTATTAGTTGCTTTTCATTTACTGTACTTTCTGTGTTTCTGATTTTTTTTTTATTTGTGGTGCTCAGACCAGAATTATTTCATATTAACAAAGACCTAGTCATTACAAAAAAACACAAAGTAATAATTACTTTGAGATGTCTACATACATACTTAAATTTTATCAAGCTTATTTTTTAAGTGACCCTGAGAGTGGCCTACCAGGGATGACCCATACTGTTCAACAGGATATTAAATTTTTTTTAAACATTCTTTATTAAGTGGCTGTTATATATTATTATTATTTCCCTGTTAGTATGGTGGAACAACTGTATAGTTTTCACTATTCATAAACTTCAGTGTGAAAAAAAATTTAGAAAAAACCCACTTAGTTTCTGAATCGAGTCCTTATTCCATCTAATAACAGGCACTAAAACTGAGTCAATTCGGGGTAAATTCCCCCTGGGGCCACAGCTGAAATGTAGTGAGGGCTGTGCATTGTCAGTGAATTGGAGGGGTAGGGTATCTGGTCCTCCATGTTCACTGACTATTCAATGAAGCCTTCATGGGCTGTGTAGAGTCTCACCATTGCCTCTGGTAGTTGCTCCATGGGCACTGAAGTTAAACTTATTCTGGTTTTGAAGCTCCTTTTGTGTCCCTGGCTTTCTTAGTCCTTTTCTCCATTTTTGGAGGTAGGAGGGCAAGAGAAGGTTTTTAGATGCTCTCTCCCATCTCTTTGGGGCTGAGACACAGGGGCTATCTTAGACCTACCACCATTTCACCTCTTTAGCTGCCTCATCATGCTGAACAAGGTGACTTCTCCTTGAGGTTTCTCAACTTCCCAGGCTTCTCTTTTGAACTCCAGGCTACCCTGTACTCAGATCCCTATCTAGATGTTCCATCACTTCCCCTTACTCCAGAGTTTGCCTTAGGGTGGTCACAGGGTAGGGTTTAGAGAACATTCTTGCCCACCTGCATCATCACCTGACTTTATTGCTCAACTTTCCTAATTTCCTACCTTAGACAATGGAGCTGTAATTTAATTTCAGCTGCACTATTTCCAATCCATTATTTATATCATAAAATTTTTGTGCTTCAATAGACTTTGTCTATTAAAACTCAAAAACTCATGTTTTAAAATCAAAAACTTTGGTGTGCATGACTATTATCTGTTATGAGTCTCACAGGTCAATTTTGAAATTCAAACCTGAGTATGATTGGATTCTTCCTCTTTGCATTTTGACATACCCCAAATACTCCAGGAACCAGTGGATGCTTCTGATTTAATGAGTGTTTGGGAGTGTGGGTAGGGAAGCTCAAAAGACAAAGATAGAAAGGAATTGTGGGGGTGGGGGAAGGGAAGTCCTCCATGAATCATGGTGGCTTACCATTTTTAACCATGGGACTCCAAGCAGCTTTATTTTAAAAGGAAAAAAAAAAACCCTCAAAATATTTTATATTCTCATCCTGCTACCCAAGAGACAATTTTTCTTTTTAAAAATATTTTATTTATTTATTTTTAGAGAGAGTGGAAGAGAAGTAGAAAGAGGGTGAGAAACATTGATTGGTTGCCTCTCATACACTCTCAACACCTCAACTGGGAAGGTGAATCGAACCAGGACCTTTTGCTTTTCAGTTCCACGCCCAAACAACTGAGCCACACCAGTCAGGATGAGGGAACTTATTTCTTTAGCTGCTGTCCCTCTTTGTGTAGTTTCAGACAATGTTTGTTTATAATTATTATTCTTTGTTTACTTTTTTCAGCTTAAAAAATAACCACAGAATGTTTTTCCTCAGTCAGCTCTTATTCTTTATACTGAAGGGTGTATGAAGATTGTGCTAATCTTATTGAAGAAAAGCTTGGAAATACCATAAGGATATGAAGACTGAAATTAGTAATCATCTGTATATTTAAAAAACGAACATAGATTTTCTAAACTTTAATGGATCTCCTGAAAGCAGAAAAAATAGCAATACAGAGGTAAACATTATATATACACATTTCTACGCCTTTCGGCTCTGAGTTGATTTTTTGTTTAGTTGTCATGAAACTACTAAGTATGTAACTTCGTGGGCATAGAGAAAGGAAGATGAACACCCCTTTCTTTATTGTGCTCTGGATCTCCAGAGGCAGCCTAAAGAGTCACTGTGAGGTTGACTCCTTGAGGACAGGCATAAGTGGTGCCTTTGGGCTACATTAGGCCATCTGTTGGCTTGGAACCTCAGTTTTGCCTGACATAAGCTCTGGACAAAGCTGTGGTTCCCAATAAGCCTGAGACACACTCTGGGAGCTGAAACCCCCCTCTGTACTATGGGCTTCCTCTAGCTCCCTCCTTTCCATATCTGTGTCTGAGAGGAACAAACAGAAGCATCCATGACATGCAGGTTCCTGGAAGTGAGGGAGTCAGTGGGGATGGGTGGAGGAGGGAAGAAGCAGAAAAGAAAGCAATTAATTTAATCTTTCACTTATATTCTTGCTCTGGAGACCTCAACACTTACTAATTTAAACCCATTCTTCCCAAATGGGATGAGTTAGAATCCTCCTCCAACATCGCAGTTGAGAAAAAGTCTATCAGCATGGCAACAGTTTTCAAAATTCAGTGACTTAAGAGTAAATAGTTTCATATTTCCCTCAATTTAAAATATTTCTTTAGACAAATCAATTATTAGGGATGACCCTTTTATTCTTTTATTCATGCCCAAAGCCTACTCTTGTTTTCTGATAGTATGAATAAAATCAGACATACTTTTCTTATTACCAAAAGAAATTGGGGCAAATATTGCTTTGGTTCAAACAATTTCAGAAACTGCGAGTACAGGAGAAACAGCAACCAAATGAAAAAAAAAATCAAAACCAACAGCTAAACAAACCAGTAACCAAACACCAAATTCACAACAACAGTGAAGGCAAATAAAACTTGCTTTAAATATAGTTATCTTTCTTCCCCTCTTTCTTTTCCTAATAATAGAGAATTTATTGGATGTTACAAAGTAGGCTCTGGAGTTTTCAGGGTAGATAATGTACACAAGACAACTCTCTAGTTTCAGCATATAAATGTGTGGTCTGACTGCAATCTTTATGAAGGACTCAATGGCTCAAGAAAAGAGTTCATATTTCAAAACCAGTTAAAGCAAATTACAAAACAAAAATGATGCCAAAGCAAATACAAATAAAAGCTGCATATAGTTTATTATTTGGAGGTTATATATTTGGTATTACAAGAAAACCCCAAAAGACACCTGAAGGAAGCTTACCCTCACACACAGAGACATGTCTATGATGCAACCAGAGTTTCTCCATCTCCAGATGTCTGGAGCTGGGTCTGAACATCTGTTTCTAATAGTTTCCAGGCATGTCAGTGGGAACGTGATCACAAGTGGGTTGACTGTGATTTTCACAAAGGAAAAAAAAGAAACAGACAGCTAATGGATGTTCCATAGAATTGGGAGAGTTCTTAATTTTTGTTAACAGCTCTGAGAGTGTGATACAGAGCTTGATATTATCCAGGCGCATTGTGCTTTGTTAAAAGGGTGTTCTGTACAAACTTTCCATTATATGATATTTGTTACATAAAGAATACCCATTTTAAAATGTTTTTGTTTCTTGACAAAACAAGATTACCAGCTGTTGGGGAGATGTGTAGAAAAGGATGTTATCAATATTATTTAACTAAAATACTTGACAGCTGACTCTCTAAATATCACATTCAGCACCCTAAAAGCAGCCCCTTCTCCATGGGATGAAGAGGTGAATAAATCCATAGGTATATACAGTGAAGTGGCAGTAGTGGGGCTCAGCTGGCAGTCCAGGCCTTCGTGTGCATTGCTACTTTACAGGCACGGCCATCCAGGGCAGGTGTCCTTGGCAGGGGCTGGAAGGCTCCCAGATCACCCCACAGACTCTGCTGTTGGTTATTTTTAGAGTGGGCAAGGAAACATCAAGACCTGTAGAACTAGAGATGGCTGATGCCAACCCTGAGGGTTTTTTTCTTTCTTTTTTTCCCCCTGGGAGCCAACTTCAGTCCAGGCTGGAAGCAAATGCAGGAAGAGAGGATTATTTTTGAAATGCCATTGTGTATTATATATTTATGTGCATTCCTCCTATATTTGTTCTCATCTGTGTCTATAGTATAGATTTTCTAAGTTACCGTTTTACCTATGAGCCTCAAAAAGACAATAGAAACAGAAAAATTTGGCATTTTGAGTTTTGTCCACATTGATTCTTTGAAACTGTATCGAATAGGATGCATTATTTAATTTTCAAAAAAAAAAAATTACATGCTTCAAAGTTCAAAAGTACAAAAATATGTCCATGGACAAAAATGTTCTTCTTACCTGACTCTTTACCCAACTGTTTTTTCTTCTCCCAAGACAACTAGTTACTTGTGGATCCTTTCAGAGACATTCTGTGTATGTAAATCTCATTTTAGACCTGAATTTTTATCTTGGCAGAATGAAGAGATGGTGATTAATTATTTAGATAATTTTGAGCTCTGATCTGTTATTGAAACATTCAGTTACATTCAGCAAGTATGTTTCAAAGCCTAATATGCACACAATAAGGACAACAGGGATCATGAGGGAAGTCCATAGTGTATTAGGCTCTGGCTTCAGGAATTTATAAGCCAAACAATAAGAACGATCATAGGCATTTGTATGTAAATATGCTTTACTGAACTGAGCATAGTGAATTATAATTTTTCCTTTTGGTTAAGAGAGCCTCAAAGATAGATTCTTTCTGACTTATCTTTCTAAATATGGGATCTTGCATGGTGTCTGGCATAAAATAGGTAGACAATAAACAATTGTTGAATGAAAGCATGAATTAATGAATCAATACAGAGCAGCTCAAAAAGTCATGGTGATACTTGAGAGAGGAGATCATATTAATTGCCTAGGATGGGTGATAATAGTAAAATAAATGGTAAAGAGTAAACGAAACTTTAAGAGACTACCTTAGGAGAAAGAGGTTCCATGGAAAAGGTGAGACCTGACCCTGAAACATGGGACCCATCCTAGGTGGGAAGAGTGGGCGAACAGCAGAAGCAAAGTGACAGTGGTAGAAAAATGCACAGGTTGCCACAAAGACCAGCAAGGACTTTGTCTTCATGCAAGTATTCTCCCTTTTGAGGTTCATTGAACATTTGGAGAGGCACAACGAGACGGAGTTGCAATGCATCCCAAACATCAGCAGAAGGATTTGAGCTTTTTTTCAAAGGCACTCAGAAGTGATTGAAAGCTTTCTGAGCTTGTGAATGCTTACAGAGTAATGTGATATATTAGAAACTGGAAGACTGGTTAGATACGTATTGCCATATCTGAGGTATTACTGGGTAACTGTTGAAAATGGGTGCAGTTCTGGGAATGGGAAGGGAAAGACTGATTTAAAAACATTTGGGGGATGAAGCAAGAACTTTTAATAATTGATGGGACAGTAGAGGAGAAGGACAGGGATGCTTTAAAGAAAAACCTAAATTGTGTAGAATACCACCAATTCAGTATCCTCATATTTGCTGAACATCTACTGATTCAAGACCCTACATGTCGCACAGAGCAGATGCATCAAATACATGTGCTTGAACCGCACCAAGAATCGAATAAATACAAATGTCCTTACTGGGATATTAGCTAACCATAAGCATACTCCAAGTATCCATCACATTTTTTTTGCCATGTTATATTTACAAAGTGGGGCAAAAGTCGGTTTACATTTGTGAGCACGTGAAACAGAGTTTATTCTTGTATTATTTATTAATTATTGAATTATTTTCCATACAAACTGTAAACCTTCTTTTGTCCCACCCTATATTTTTTTAAAAGAAAAAAAATGCTAAAAAATGCTCTTGAAGTCAGGTTGGATGACAATCAGAATGATCAGTCTTGAAGGAAGACCTATTTTATCATGTTCTCTCTCCCTCCTCATTCTTTGGTTTTGACCTGTCCAGTTATCCCAAACCCTCTACCTCTGTATTTCCTGGCGGAGGCTCCAGACTTGTTCCCTCGTAAATCCCGTGCTCTTTTAGAACTTGTGGTTTGTAGAAGATTGATGGCTGGTGCCACGTGTCCTCCTGCTGCAGCCCGCCCACTGCTGTCCTGCCGCGGTTGTGTATCATAGTGACACGTCAGAAGCCACCGGGAAACTGGGAGGGTTGACTCGTTAATGAAGAAATTATAGCTGCAGAGTGCAAATGCTGTTCGGAGCCTGGGGAACATGCCGCTTGGCATTTTCTCCCAGTTCTTCATAATTTACTTCAGTCAGCTTGGCTTTATGAGGTCTTACTATTATTATTTTTTGGTTTATTTTCTTAGGGGTCTAACATGAAACAGTTTGGGATGAGATCCCCTTTCCAACCCTCCTTTATTCCATCTCAGGACACACACACGCGCACACACACACTCACTTCACACGCCATAAATATGTGCCTTTGGCATTTGGTTGTCCATGACAAAGAGCAAAATTGCCCCAGAACGTGACATGATTTAAAAAACAGTTAAAAAAATTGGATAAGGCTGAACAAAAACAAGAAAGAAGAAAGGAAGGAGAAACCCTCCCCCTTAATCAAATCCTTCATTTCCCCTAGAGCAAGCAGTTCTTAATTATATTTAACAGACAAACAATGCACCACAAGCTGGTCCAAACAGCTGTGGGAAGGCTCCATTTTGCTGCAAACATGGCGGGGGCGGGGGCGGGGGCGGGGAGCCCGCCGGCCAATCAGCGCCCGCCTCAGGGTCACCGGCTCCCTGTTAACGTGGTTTGGGTTTGACCGGAGTTTGTTTCCCGGAAGCTGTATTTTCTGTTGGTGTTCTTTTGCAACTAAATATTTCAACTAGGCTTTCAGTGGGTCCTTCCAGATCTGTCATCTATACTGTTTTGCTAATAGTTGACTGTGGATAGACTGGCATTTCCGTGAGTTCCCTCTTTGGTCCAGGAACCTGCTGAACTTGTCTCCAGCTGCAGAACAAGAGTTTTGTTCTCTGAACCTGTCCCTTAACTATAGGTTTGTGAGCAGAAAATTGAACCTCCCAAACCCTACCGTCTTTCCCTGCCCACCCACCCCTAATTCCAGTTCTCACTCTAATTATATCTGCTTGTTTCCTTAGCTGTATCTGGTTTGTTAACAAAATATGAATGCAAAAGAGAACAACCATCTAAAAATAAATATTACTGTCTGTTGACAACATAGTTTTCGGCAAGATTAAACTTTTCTTTTCCTATTGCATTTTTTATCTTTCTTTATCTGTTGTATGTAACCACAACCAAATTGTGCTATGGAAAGAAACACATTCCATAATCTGGGTTTATTAAATTTCCCATCATCTTCCTTTTATGTTTCTTTCGACAGACATTTTATCCTAGAGAATCTGAGACCTTTTTTTCCATGTAAATATGTATCTAAATCACCAAATTCTCCATTCTTGTTTCTTCTCATGCAGTGTTATTATGAGTCCTTTTTCTTCTTAATTTACAAAATTGTAAAATAAATTATCAATTAAACTTTAAATCACTGAACTAACTATTCTATTCATTAATGAATAAACTTACATTTATTTACTCATATTTTCATACATCATTACAGCTTTCCTCTTTGTCTAATAATATTTTTTAACTTTTGGCCATATACTTTGTTAAAGGTAGAGTTTTTGTTTGAGTTTGCTGCTGATAGAATTTTCACTACTAAATCTGTCTCCAGTAATTATCTCTAAAATGCTGTTTAGTACACTGATTTTCTCTCATCATTTCTATTGGCTTAACAGGTAGTCAAAGATGTTTTCCTTTGCTGTATTAAAGAGCTATTACAAATTAATAATGAGAGTAGCAGCAAATTTCCCCCTGATATTTTCTTAGTCTTTCACTGATTGAACACTATTCTGTACACACACCAATTTCATTAAAAAGCTCTTCCACTCCAATGTAAACAGTGTTCTATTAATAGCAAGGATATTAGGGCTGTGGCTTGTGGCCTTAGGCTCCAATTATATTATTTGTTCTATCTGTGCCTCATTCTGTATTAGTGAGGGCATATTTGGGTAAGATATTTTAACCCTCTCTGTTGTCTTTGAAAATAGGGTAGATGGTTCTAGACAGACATGCATCCTAGAGTGGAAATGGTACTGGACCAGCCCTGGAGAGTGGGTATCTGAGACCCAGCACTGGCACTTCCTGGCTCTGTGGCCTTGGGCACATTGCAGAGCCTCTGCCCACCCCTTATCCTCCCAGCCCTATTTCCTTACCTGTGAAATAAGTGAATAGAATTATACAGTTGCAAATATTTCTTGCAGCTCTGTGAGAGGTACCAGTTCTGTTCCTCAAATCCTTCATGTGGGTTTAGCTGTCTTCACCTAAATTGCTTTAACTCATCACTTTGACCTAGAGATTCTCAACCTTGCAGACAATTAGAATCACCTGTGGTGCTTTTGAACCCTTCATGTGTCAATGGTTTGTAAAGTTCCTCAGGTGATTCCAGGGTGCAGCCAGGGCTGAGAACAAGTGCCTTTACCTGCAATGCAGGGATTAAAACTCCTGGCCTTAACTCCCTTTCTTTCCCTTGAAGAACATCATGATTTTGGGGAAATGCTTTGAGTTCAATATTAAATAATAAAAACAGGATGACTGTGGTTGTAAGTAAAAAAGGTCTGTAGTACTTCTGTTAGAAAGGGGTTATAAAACTCTGATGAGGTAAAACAATCTGGTGAAAGAGAATCGGTAAACTAACTGGGAGGAATGTAGGAGGTCCTCGCGCAGCCAGTTATCCAGCCTGCCTCATCTTTCTCTCCTGTTTGCAAATGGGTAGTAACAGCTGGTGAAGGTGTGGTACTGCATGAATCAGAGGCCCTCCCGAACCCACTAGGTCCAGGAGGCAGGGCACAAGGCTTTGATCTTCAGCTGTTGGTTTATTAGGCTCAGCTGGAAATTAGGGAGAGTACCTGAGTTCAGGGACCAAATCCTGCCCTTATGGTGCACTGAGGTCAAGGTGGCTGCTCTGGTCTGTGAGAATACAGAATCTGGATTGCACTTTGGGGACAGAAAGCTCCAAGGAAGGCCACAGCTGTGTGTCCCAGTCCTTTGCTGGACTTGTTGGTTCTGGAGCAAGGCATTCAGGTTTGAGGAGCAAACCTATGAGAAGCTCTCAGAGGGCTCTTAGAAATGCCGTGAAATTAGTTTTTTTTTCTCTTTTTTTCAGTTGTCCAGAGTGTCTTCTCTTCTCCCTTTTTCAAATGTATTGCTTCTTTTTTTATATACTTTATTGATTATGCTATTACAGTTGTCCCATTTTCCCCCCTTCACTTCCCTCTATCCTGCATACCCCTTCCCACTTACATTCCCCACCTTTAGTTCATGTCCATGTGTCATACATACAAGTTCTTTGACTTCTACTTTTCCCACACTATTCTTACCCTCCCCCTGTCTATTTTCTACCTACCATTTATGCTACTTATTCTCTGTACCTTTTCCCCTCTCTTCCCTTCCCACTCCCCTGTTGATAACCCTCCATGTGATCTCCATTTCTGTGTTTCTGTTCCTGTTCTATTGTTTGCTTCATTTGTTTTTGTTTTTGTTTTAGGTGTGGTTAATAATTGTGAGTTTCTGTTATTTTACTGCACATATTTTTTTATCTTCTTTTTCTTAGATAAATCCCTTTAATATTTCATTTAATAAGGGCTTGGTGATGATGAACTCCTTTAACTTGACCTTATCTGAGAAGCGCTTTATCTGCCCTTCCATTCTAAATGAAAGCTTTGCTGGATAGAGTAATCTTGGATGTATGTCCTTGCCTTTCATGACTTGGAATACTTATTTCAAACCCCTTCTTGCCTATAAGGTCTCTTTTGAGAAGTCAGCTGACAGTCTTATGGGAACTCCTTTGTAGGTAACTGTCTTCTTTTCTCTTGTTGCTCTCAAGATTCTCTCTTTATTTTTAAAATTGGGTAATGTAATTATGATGTGCCTCAGTGTGTTCCTCCTCGGGTCCAACTTCTTTGGGACTCTCTGAGCTTCCTGGACTTCCTGGAAGTCTATTTCTTTGCCAGATTGGGGAAGTTCTCCTTTATTATTTGTTCAAATAAGTTTTCCACTTGTTGCTCTTCCTCTTCCCCTTCTGGTACCCCTATAATTTGGATGTTGGGACGTTTATAGATGTCCTGGAGGTTCCTAAGCCTCTCCTCATTTTTTTGAATTCTTATTCCTTCATTCTTTTCTCATTGGATGTTTCTTCCTTCTGTTCCACACTATTGATTTGAGTCCCAGTTTCCTTCCCATCACTGATTGATTCCCTATATATTTTCCTTTATTTCACTTAGCATAGCCTTCATTTTTTCATCTAATTTGCAACCAAATTCAACCAATTCTGTGAGCATCCTGATTACCAGTGCTTTGAACTGTGCATCTCATAGGTTGGCTATCTCTTCGTTGCTTAGTTGTAATTTTTCTGGAGCTTTGATCTGTTCTTTTGTTTGGGCCATTTTTTTTTTTTTTTTTTTTTTTTTTTTTTTTTTTTTTTTTTTTTTTTTTTTTTTTTTTTTTTTTTTTTTTTTTTTTTTTTTTTTTTTTTTTTTTTTTTTTTTTTTTTTTTTTTTTTTTTTTTTTTGTCTTGACGTGCCTGTTACATAGTGAAGAGCAGCGCCTTAGGTGTTCACCCAGGAGGGGTAACCCATGTTGCTGGGTTGTGATGTTGTATGTGGGGGAGGAGTCTGAGAGGGAACAGTGGCGCTTGCTCTGCTCTCTGCTGGATTTCAGTCAGTTCTCTCACTTCACCCAAGCAAACTGGGCTCTTCTGGTGCTGATTCCCATGAGGGTGGGTTTGTGTACGTTCTAGGACCCTGTGGGTCTCTCCAACGAACTCTCCTGTGAGGCTGGGAGTCCCCTTTGTTTCATCTGGTTTATCTTCATGCGAATGTGGGACTGCCTGGTCTGCCCACTGCTGCCTTGCCTGCCCCACTCCTCCAGTTACCACCTTGCTGTGAGTCCTCTCCTCCTGGCTGTCCGACTCCACCCCTCCTACTGGTCTGGATGAATGTGTTTTCTTTAACCCCTTGGTTGTTGGATTTCCATACAGTTTGATTTTCCATCAGTTACGGTTGTTTTTTGTTTTTAAATTGTTGTTGTCCTTCTTTTGGTTGTGTGAGGAGGCACGGTATGTCTACCTCCACCTCCACCTTGACTGGTAAATCTTACTTAACTACTTGTCTCCATCTCTACCGTGACCAGCATAGTACAAGTTAGAATCCTCTGCTATCCTTTCTACTTCCTTTCTTGTTCCTGAAAAATACAGTCCTTTATTGAGACTGCATCCAAAGTGATCTTTCCTCTATCCTCTTCATAAATAAAACAAGTTTATTAGGCTTATTCACAGCAGTCTGTTTAGGGACTAAACCACTGGGGCTCAGGTAACTAGTTGTCTGATGATGCTTCTTTTCTTGAAAATATAGTGAATCCAACCATGGGGAAAAAAATCAACCAAAGCTGTAGTACTAGAAAAATTATCATTGTTAACAGTTGATTTTCTTCTAATCTTTTATGCATATTGTTTATTTTCATTTATTGTGATACTGGACATCTAACTTTTTATTGTCTTTTCTTGTAAGACCATAAAATAAATACTTTCTCACATTACTAACAATTTTTCAGAAACATTTTTTTCAATAAATGATATTTCATTAGATAAATGTAGCATAACATACTTAATATTTCCCTATTATAGTTATTATATTTCTAATTTTTTAATGTTTATAAATAATACTTAGATGAAGTAAGCAAAAGCTTTAAAAATATACATAATGATGCTCTGGTGAGTGCAGCTCAGTGGATTCAATGCTGGCCTATGAACTGAAAGGTTACTGGTTTGGTTCCCAGTCAGGGCACAGGGTTGCTGGCCAGGTCTCTAGTTGGGGACAGGCAAGAGACTACCAATTGATATATCTCTTGCACATTGATGTTTCTCTCCCTCTCTCTCCTTCCCTTCCCTTCTCTCTAAAAATAAATAAATAAAATTTTTAATAAAAATATACATAATGGAAATAAAGTATAAATGAAATAATATCTTAATAGATAAAGAGCTCATGTAACTGAGAGTAAAACACTAATTAAAAAAATAGGCAAGGACATGAATGAGCAGTTGCACAAGGGAAGAAATGTAAGTGGCCACTAGATGTATGATAAGTGTTCATATCTATTAATAACAAAAAGTGACAAATAAAATGATAACAAGGCACCATTTTTTAAACACTAAATTAGCAGAGTTTGAAATTGGTAGTAGAAAGTGATATTGGTAGGGTATTGTACTATGGGAGTTGTCAGATATCTCTAAAAAGAAAATAAATTGTTAAAACATTTTCTGGAAGACACTTAGAAAATGTATGTCCAAAACTGAAATTGTATACCTTTTAAAGATATGTGTGCCCCAAACCAGAAAGGAACACACCACGGCGCATCATCATTACATTAGCCAAGATTAAAATGAAGGAGAGAATTCTTGAAGCAGCAAGGGATAAAGGCAGAGTCACCTACAAAGGAGATCCCATCAGACTGTCAGCTGATTTCTCAAAAGACACCTTACAGGCAAGAAGGGGCTGGAAAGAAGTATTCCAAGTCATGAAAGTCAAGGACCTACATCCAATATTGCTCTATCCAGAGAAGCTGTCATTTAGAATGGAAGGGAAGGTAAAGCGCTTCTGAGATAAGGGCAAGTTAAAGGAGTTCATCATCACCAAGCCCTTATTATATGAAATGTTAAAGGGACTTATCTAAGAAAAAGAAGATAAAAAATAGGACAGTAAAAAGACAGCAAACTCACAGATATTACCAACCATACCTAAAACAAAAGCAAACTAAGCAACCAACTAGACCAGGAGCAGGAACACAGAAATGGAGATCACATGGAGGGTTTGCAACAGGGGAGTGGGAGGAGGAGAGAGGGGGAAAAGGTACAGAGAATAAATAGCATAGATGGTGGGTAGAAAATAGCTAGGGGGAGGGCAAGAATAGTGTGGGAAAAGTAGAAGCTAAAGAACTTATGAAACATGAACATGAACTAAAGAGGAGAATGTGGGTGGGAGGGGGTGTGCAGGGTAGAGGGGAATGATGGGGGAGAAATGGGACAACTGTAATAGCATAATCAATAAAATATAATACAAAAAATTTCTGTAATTTTTTTCCCAAAGCTTTTATAAGATGTTGTCATGCCAGAAATACATGGCCTTGCTGGCTTTGGCAAATTCTTACTGAGTATTGTTTTATTGTTAAAAAAATAGCTGTGGTATTTATTAAGGAAAAATGGCTTATTTTTAAATTTAAATTCCTCTAATAACTCGTGAGGTTGATAATTTTTAAGGTCACAATTGCTAAAGTTTCTCTTTTGTAAAATTACTTCTATCCTTAACCTACTTATTTATTGGTATCTTAGTGTTTTTCTTATTGATTTGTATAAACTCTTTATATGGTAGAAATATTAATTATCTTTCTACCATAGCAATTCTGAATATTTTTTCCATTTGTTGACTTACTATTTTAGTTTGAGGTAAGGATGTTTAAATATTGTATTGTGAAATCTATCTTTTGCTTTGCAAATTTTTGATTGCTTTAAAATTGTATAACTTCAGGTGGGAAGATGTTTGACACAATTCTGTATCATTATCCCTAAAAATCATTTTAATGATTTCTATGGGGAATGGCACTTTTTTTAACTTGGAAAGATAACTTCTACTGACCAGGGGGCACTACTGAATTTACTCCGCTAATCAGGCTGTGAGGTTTCTTGAAATTCTAGATCACCAGGTGGAATCTCTGGGATGGCAGCCTACTTCCTTGCCCCTTCAAGGTACAAAATCATGGGTTCCTCTCACTAGGCACATGTCCCCAGGGTAGGCAAGTTGGCTGAGGTTACACTGACCTAGACTTTGCCAAAGTAGGATAGAAGCCACTGGCACATCTCCTTCAGAGTGGCTTGACCAAATGGCACACAGCTGTCACATGTGATACTTCTGTTGTCCTGTGGAAAATAGATGAGCCAGCTATTTCAGGTAAAAGCCTACTGATAAGAAGTCGGGTCAGCCTATACATGCCTCAAGTTTTTTAGAGAAGCCCACACTGTAATACTGAACAGCCAAGTCTTGAGGGTAGGTCAAGCTGAACAACTCTGAAACTGAAGCCGGGTGATTTGGATTTGAAACTCAAAGTGGCCCACTGATGTTTCAGCGTGGACTCATGTCAGTTTGTCTTTGGGTTCCTCAGTTTCGCCATTTGTTGTCTTCATGCTTCCTCCTCTAGTTGTCATTGCCTTCTAGAAATGTTCAGAATTTCCTCCATTAAGTGATAGTGATAGAAATCAGTCATTGACAAAATACAAAATCATCTACAGCAGCAAAAAATTACTTGCTTCATCATTGTCTAAATAGGTGGCCATTCATCTGGACATTTTAATACAAATGAAGACACTTTCACTGAATGCTGAACCCTCACCCTGCTTCATAATGGGGTGCTTTATCTGTGTTATTTTCTAGCAGTTGTTCAGTAAATGGTATGAGCAAACTTGATCTTTTCTTAGACATTTTATCAACACATTACCAAAAATAAATGTTTAGAAAATAAATGTCTAGAAGGTGTGTGTTTAAATATTCTCCCCTAACATACTCGTGAGTCTCTCTGATGGGTCTATTGTAGGATGAGTTTGACATTCAGACCAACAGAAGTGAATGAAAGCTGACAACATGCTTTAACCTAAATTGTAAAGACTCTTGTGTAGCTATTCAAATCAAAACCAGAGTTTATATAACCACCTAGCATGGTTTCTGGTTATGTAAAACATCACTGAATATCTGAATCCTGGATCAAAAGCTTCCTCCACATGAATGGTTTAGTTACGGGGGAAAAGCCCAAGACTGAACTGTGCCAATGAAGGCATGGATCATTTCACATTTTGCTTTGTGAAAGAGCACAAAATAAAGACAAATGAGGAATATGCATGAGGCACATCAGATCATCAGGTCAGTGGAAAAAATAAGCATGAAAAATGTGGGGGAGAGAAGCAAATGACTCAAATGAAAGTCATGAGGACCTGGCAAGATTCCAAGAGAAGTTGGACAATAGAGAAAGAGAGATGCTTGACTTGGGGACAAATAACTCTAGAGCTGTAAATTTAGTTTCTCACATGTGTGTTGAGCATTTACTAGGAGCTGTGCACCTTCTATGTCCAAAGTGCTGGGTGTTGGGACAGTATGAAGAAATATGTGTTCCCATTTTTTACTCTGAATTGCTTAGAAAGGTTAGAAAAGATGAAGACTTAACAGGGAATAAGGAAATACAAAAAGAAAGCCTAGTTAAATATTGTAATGTCAAACTATAGAGGAGTGAATGTAAATATGGGCTCTCAGGGGTAGGAGAGGTAAATGCTCACTGTGAACCTTATGGGGACCATTTGGGTAGAGAGAAAAATCAGGGTATCTCAGGTAAGAGTAGATCCTATACAAAGTTTGAAGGATTGGACAAGTACTGCAAGTGTGAGTGCATTACCAGGAGACCTGCCTAGCAGGGGTGGAGGTTGTGTAATACGGCCAGATTAAGGATGATGTTGTGTGATAAATGAACTGGAAACAAAAAGTTACAGTTGTGGTGACACTTGATATTTTATAAGGAGACGGGTGTTGAATGACAAAAACTGAAGGAAGAGTGGCATAAAAACAGGTGCTTGTGGTAGCAAGTCAGTGAACACTGAATGCATTATATAATCAGAAGAAAATCATTAACTTCTACGGGTCTCAGCATTTTCACTTGTAAAATGGGAATCATAAATTATATAATTTATATAATAGGGTTGTTAATACAATAAAAGTGGGATAATATTTAAATGTGCTTATAAACTATAATGAAAACATAAGTTATGAGGGTAGTGCTGTGGTGAAAGAAAAGCATAGACTTTGAAGTCTGAGAACCCTGAGCAAAGATTCTGGGTCCTCTACTTACTTTTTGCCCTTGAGAAAATTATTTTACTCTCTTAAGCCTCAGTTTTATGATTTAAAAATTGGAGAGAACAATATCTATCTGCAGGGCAGCAGTGGCAGGGGTGCCCAACCCGCAGCCCATGGGCTGCAATGAGGTTCAGGATGGCTATGAATGCAGCCCAACACAAAATTGTAAATTTACTTAAAACATTATGAGATTTTTTTTTGTGACTATGTATCTCAATGTGTTTAATGAGAGGCCTAAGACAACTCTTTTCTCACTGTGGCCCAGAGATGCCAAAAGATTGGACACCCCTGGATTAGAGAAAAACATAAGAAGTGCCTAGTGTGAAATGAGCCTTAAAGGAGGTAGCTGTTATAATTATGTCCTCAGTTGAGGGAGGTAGGTTGTTATTAAGGAAGATTCATCTACTGCTTTGTGTGGATGAAGGGGAATTGAACAGAGTTTAGATAAACTGTTTTAGATGGTCACATGAGTGGAGAGTGGGATGGGCTTCTATGTATCCCTTCAACAACTCGATTGAGGGGAGACCACAGCACAGGTGACTCCAGAATTTCTATGTGAGGAGCATAGGATGGCAACTGAATTACAAAAGGGAGAGTGAAACTGAGGGCAAGTCTTCAGTCACTTTCAAGTGGAAATCATGTACAGCAAGCAGGTCCTTGAATAATGTTTCATTCCACTTAGTTTCTGCATAATGTTGATGACATGCCTTAGGAACTTAAAATGGGAACATATTAATTAGCCTGCAGTAAAATTTGGTTTCATTATAAGTCATTTTTCTTAAAAGTTGTAGAACTTATGATGATGTTAAGTGATGCCATACTGTATGTTTATTTGGAGGAGGCTTGGGAAACTTTCAGAAATGCTAAATCCTCCCAAAGATATTTGTGGTCCTGACATACAACCAGAGTGGAACTGTACAAATAACATCAAGGCCTCTCGCTTAGTGGGAATATACTGTGTTCTAGTATCAAAGTAAAATGTGTATATGGTAACAATCCAAATGGTACCTAAGAGCTCAAGATGCTCAATGCAGCACCCCTTTGGGACCTTCCTTTAGTTTTCCCTGATACGATCTATTAAATGTGTATGGTTCTATTTTCCCACTGATAGATTTTTGAGACTTTTCTCAGATCTTCTGGATTACTTTTCTAGTATCTTATCTTATTAATCTCACATTCTGTGAGAGTTCTTCAACATTATTTTTGGAATCCTTAAATTTCTTTTTCTATCTATGCAATTATACTTTTAATCTTCCCAGATGTATTTCTTCTTCTCTGATTGTTCCTTTTTTCACAGCTTATCATTATTTTCTAGATATAATAGCTTCTTAGATCTCTTTTTGTAATAATTGGATTGAGAAAAGAGTCTCTTCTGCTTTGGGAATTTTCTGCTTCCTCTGGGTTATTTTGCTTTCTTCATGGTCTTTTTTGAACTGCTGTATACTCTTTTTTAGATTGGTGGTCCTTGGTAGCATGTTTCTGTTTAAGAAAAGAGCTTCAAATGATTAGTTTGGGTTTTCCCACTGGGGTGTGTGTGTGTGTGTGTGTGTGTGTGTGTGTGTGTGTGTGTAGGCTTCCCACTGGGAAATTGACCTCCTCCATTTTATGGGAAGGGCCTCAGTCAGGGACTCCAGCCAGTCCTCGTGGTGGAAGCACTTGCTTTCCTCAAGTAATTTGTTCAGTAGCTTTGCAGAAGTATTGAAGATATTTTACCCTGAGGATAGAGTGGGAAGAGGACGGGAATTTGGACTGGGGTGTGTCTGTGGTTTAGAGATATCCTATTAATCTCCTACTTCACACTCTCACATGGGTACAATCTGCTGACTCTGAGTGCAGAGTCCTCTTTGAAGCTTGACACCCCATGGGGCAGATTGCATCCTCCCTTCTCTTCTCTCTTAAAGGAGGTAGCTGCCTGCACCTCTTTCGTTTGTCTGCCTGCCTGTATCCACATTCCATTTTCCATGAATTTGTTGAAATTGGTTGAAATCGCTTCTTTTTGGTCATTGTTCTCCTAGTCACATTTATGTGAGTTTACTTTTGTACTTCTGTACTTTTCTTTAGGGGGACCTTGAGTGGGACCCTAGGTAAATTCATTTGCATGGTCTGCATTTATATTTTTATAAAAGTATATACTTGATCACAATATTATATTAGTTTCAGAGGTACAACATAGTGATTTGACATTTATATGCCTTGCAATGTGATCACTGTGGCAGGTCTAGTAACTATCTGTCACTGTACAAAGTTATTAAGAGATCATTGAGTACAGTCCTTATGCTGTACATTACATACAGACCCATGACTTACTTATTTTATGAGTAGAAGTTCGTACTTCTTATTCTCCTTCACATTTTTTACCCATTCCTCTACCCCATTTCCTCTGGCAAATATCAGTATGTTCTCTGTATCTATGACTGTTTTTGTTTTGTTTTATTTGTTCATTTATTTTATTTTTTAGATTCCACATATATATGCAATCATGCAGTGTTTGTTTTTATCTGTCTGATTTATTTTACTTAGCACAGTACCCTTTATGTCCATCTATATTGTCACAAATGGCAAGATTGTATTCTTTTTATTGCTGAGTAATATTCTATTATCTATACATCTCTCTCTAAATAGGTTGCTTTCATTTCTTGATAATTATGAATAATGCTGCAATGAACATAGGGGTGCATATATCATTTTGAATTAGTGACTATGTGATCTGTATTTTGAACTGAGAGTACTACAGGAAATATTTTACATCCCAAACTGCAACTGTGCGAAGCAGGTGTACCTTCTTTTTCCCCCCACAGATGAAGACATACAAGGGTCAATATGATTAAGTGACTGATTCTAAGGTTATATAGCTAGCAAATGGCTAAGTTGAGATTCAAACTGGTTACAGTACTTCTAAATACTCTTGTCTCTCCCTAAAGAGAGATTTGAGGAAATCTCAAAATGTATAAGAGGGAGTTGCTCTTTTGTTGAGGCTATTAGAAGATAGGGCAATGTTGTGAGAGAGAAGATGGGGGAATATGTGGGTAGACTGTACAGTCAAAAGTCCTGAGTTTCAGTCCTTTTCTGCTAACTATATGGCCTTTGGCCTTCTTTATCTAAGAAAATGAGAGGTTTGACAATCTTGGTTTTAATATTTCTTTCACATAGAACATTCTAGAAGTCTCTTGAGCTTCATTACAGATATTGAGATTTCCTAATTGTTGGTTTCCAAGAAAAGCAGAATCATCTCCTTTGAAAAGTCAAGATGAAACAGCAAGAAACTTACAGGAATGCAGAAGAAACTCTATGTCTTTGTAACTAAAGGCATTTACTAAGTACCTACATGTGCAATGTACCCTATGTTTTAGGATTCACCTTTTCTTCAGTGGGTGCAGCAATAGATTTCCCATGAAATTAATAAAATTTAAGCCTCATGATTTCTAATTTGCACAGGCTGCTTCCAACATTTTATTTTTCATTTTGCATTCTGAAAGAGGGACCCCCAAATGGTATAAACATCAGGGCCTAAAAAACCTGGTTCTTCCTACAGTTGGCAGGAGGGTGGTATAGCAGGGATGAAAAGAGATGATCAGTTTCCTTGTGGTGTGACGTCCTGATAAAACATGAAACAAAAGGAAACAGAGATCTGACAGTTACCTGGCCAGCACTTTTCATGGTGATAGCCAAGTCAGGTCATTCAGATGCAATGTCCAGTTCAGTTTTGATTGATCTCTGTGGCCCAGTTCCCTATTACAATGGCTGACTGTACTTCCCTTTCTATAGATCAGGTTTTTGTTGAGGCTGGTAGGCTGACCACACTAGGGCAAAATTGGGAGGTATTCGTAAGGAACTTCTCTCTTCTTTATTTCTGGGGAATGTGCTGAAATCTGAGGATCAAGCAGAAGTGTTTAAGTTGGAGATGTAAAGTGGAAATTTTCTGCACTGGTTGATCCTGCCCCCTGGAAGTAGCTTAGCTGCAATGTGGTAGGGTATTTTTTCTTAACAGACTACAGGATTCAAAACTACCTTCTATGCATCAGATTTTCTAAAGATATTCTTGCTTATAGTGAGGCTGATAGAACAAATTTCACTCAAGAAATTCCAGTTATTTGAAAAAGAAATTATTGGAAAATTTGCTAGAAAACTGGAAAGGAGGCAAAATATATCAACATATGCACAAGAGTCTGCAAAGTCATCAGGCTCCATGTCTGATGGAGACGATGACACCAAAGACCAATATGGAAGTGAAGGGAGTAGGCTTTGTTTACAAAGCCACCTGATCACAGTTCTTTTTTAGCTTTTCCTTAGATAAATCACCCAAGCTAAAGTCAAAAGTTAAGATTCCGAGACAATGTTTATTTTTCTTGTCTTTTTTAAAAAATATTTTTTATTATGCTATTGCAGTTTTCCCAATTTTTCCCCCTATATCCCCCCTCCACCCTGCCCCCAACCCTCCAGCATTCTACCTCCTTAGTTCATGTCCATGGGTTGTACATATAAATTCTTTGAGTCCTCTGTTTCCTATACCATTTTTATCTTTCCCCATTTATTTTATGCCTACTAATCATGCTTCTTCTTCCCTGTACCTTCCCCCCATTCCTCCCTTCCCCTCCCCACTGAACTCCCTCTGTGTGATGTCTATTTCTGTAATTCTGTTCCTGTTCTCTCCTGAGAACCAGGAGAGCTGGTAGTCTAAGTCCAAGGCCAAGAGAAGACTGATGTCTTAGCTCAAGCAGTCAATCAGAGAAAGAGAATTCAACCTTCTTTTGTCTTTTGTTCCATTTGGGCCCTCAGTTAGTTGAATGAGGCCCACTTACATTGGGGAGGACTGTCTGCTTTATTCTTCTAGAAACACTCTCACAGACATATCCAGAAATAGTATTTAACCAGATATCAGGGCATTCATGGCCCAGTCAAGTTAATGCATACAATTAACCATCACAGAGGGGAAGGGAAAAAGGAAGAAAATGATCATTTGTAAAGTGCTTCCTGCCAACTATGTGTTAGGCATTTTTCTATCCTCCCAATGACCCTACTAACATGAGGAATCATCATATTCAGAAGCATGTAGGCAGGAGTGATGGAGATGGCTTTCAAACTCAAGACTGCCTATTCCGAAGCCCAATGGTGAATGATGCTTTGCTAGCATAAGATCTTGAAATCCTTGATCTGAATTACACAATGAGAGATGTATAGTAGGTACATTGGGCTAGTGGTTCTCAAAATGAGCCTTTCAGACTATCTGCTTGGTCCTCTCTTTTCCAGCTGAAAGTCAGATTTTTTTCAGATATCTCAACTAAAACAATACCATCACAACAGATGGAATGCAGAGTAGATCTAAGAATCCAGCTGTTTCTATTAAGCCAGATATTAAATAGATATGCAAATACGTAAAGCAATGATGCTCTTCTTAGTCAATTTTCTTTGGCTTTGGAAAACAGTTATTTTTCTATAATTTGTGATATATGTTAATATGATTATAGTTATTTTAAGTGACTTAATACATAAAAATTAAAACCTTTTAATATTTTATATAGTAAATATTGATAGTATAAACTCAGTAAAAAATGTTTGAGTGCTGCTGCCTATACAGGTTGCAGGTCTCAAGAAGTAATCCTCAGTAGAAGTCACCAGGCATGTGACCTTATCCTTGAGTTCTCCTGCAGCAACTTTGCTTTGCAAGCAATTGGACATTGTCTTTTAAAAAATAGGTGGATTTATTTCCCAAGGTAACGTTAACCTGGAGAACTAGAGCATGATTTTTTAAAAATTGAGGTATAATTGATGTATAACATGATAGTTTCAGGTGTACATTTTGATGATTCAGTGTTTGTATACACTGTGAAACAATCACCACAGTAAGTCTAGTGAACATCTATCACCACACATAGTTCCACAAATTTTTTTCTTGTGATGAGAGTTTTTATAGTCTACTGTCTTAGCATTCTCAAATTAGTGCCTGCATTCTCGATACCCCTTTATTAGTCATTGGGTTCAAGCCACTTTTACAGCCAACTTTTTAGGACAAAAGTGCTTGATTTACGCTTTGGAAATGGAGTTGCTGAGATATAGACTTGGCCGAGTAGACTGAGAACATCATGTGCCCAGTGGAACAGTGTGATCACAGTAAGAAATGTGATGTGGAGTATACTTTTTCAGTGAATAAAGGACAGGGAAGTATTAATGTCCATGGTAAAACAGATGGTTAAAACACAGTGTGCCTGCAAAAAATTTCTTTTAAATTTCACCTTTACTCTCTGTTCTACTCAGCCTTTGCTTGAAAGAGTCACAGAGTATAAAAGCAAGTCCCAAGAAAGAATAGGAAGCTGAAGCAGGAAGTCCACAAATTAGATAATAGTTTCTTGAATAACCAAGAACTGTATTTCTAGACCTAAAAAACTGACAGATGCTTAAACTGTTTTATGAAAGCTCTATATAATGGTTGAAGCTCTTTTAAGTTTCTTAACAATCGGGAGTATTATTTCCAGCTTAGACAGTTAGTAATTTAAAATTGTTAAGAATGGCTTAGACTTCAAAGCAAATTCCAGATTGTTTAATTAGTCATGCAAAGTGCTGGATGTTACTCATCATACAAAAAGCAGAACTATTTATTAGCTTCAAACTAAATTAAGCCTCTTTCACTTTTTCACAAAAAGTCAAAAGTCCATTTGATTTTTAAGTTTGCATCTGTGGCAGATCACACATACAAGGTTTTGAAATTCTGGACAGCAATTCCAAACTTTGAATTTAAGAAGCCAAATCTCAGTAGGGTTTGTTGTGAAAGGTCTATGGAGACTGCAGCTAGGAGCTGGTCTCAAGGCCCTGGGGATCTTGACAGAAGATTATTCCAATTGAAAGTGATGCTCAGGGAATGGGACCTCTATACTTAGGTCTCCAGGTAAAAAGTAGCCACAGGGATCTGGGAAGGAATTGACTAAGGCCTGGAGGAAGCAGAGTGACTTGAAATCCACAGTGCAACACACACTATAATAGAAATGAGATATATTTTAGGGACAATTTGTACTCAGTGAAAAGAATTCAGGGACAGTAGCTGATTATATTGCAGTGCAGCTGGCTTTTCTTCATTGTCCTAAGAATTTAATGCTCATTTAAAATTCAACTCAGCACGTTTTATTGAGTATTACTGTTTTCACAAATCTGTCTTAGGTGTAATGTGGGAAACAAAATGTGAGTGCCATAGGCCTGTCCTTTAAGAAATCTACAATCCAGACAGACAATAAAACATATGTGAATATTTACTGTCTAGTACAGAGTGTGTCAAATACTAAAAAGCACTAAGTATTTTGTGATTATGGAAAGAGGAGTGTTTGATACCACTTAGGAGATTAGGGAAAGTTTTTATAGGGTGGATAGTATTTGAAATGGATTTTACAAAAAGGAGAAGATGGGTAGAATTGCCTTCCTGATTAATAGAGCAGTTTAACAGGGTCAGTGGTTTATGTATAGTGTTTGGAGTTCATTCATGATATTGTTGGGCACTTCGTACACTTAGAGAGTTCTTGTCATTACCCTGGGCTCAGTAAAAAGGGGACTGCCCCACTTATGATGATGGGCAGCCCTAGACATGTATGTGTTGTGCCATGTGACCCTGACCCTACTGGACAGGCTGATTGGACAAGAGAGGGGGCAGATGATCCGAAGGCAGTCAATTCATAGCTGGCCTGCATCCTGGCCTGCAAAGCTCTGCACAAACAGGGAAGGGCTGGCTTGATTAGGGTCTTGGTCCTTGGAAATTAAACTGTGATTAAAAACTCTGACAGTCAGGTCTGGGAAGTAAAGCTGAAAATGTGTGCAACAGGAGTAACCATGAGGTAGAGAAGGGCATTATGAGTAAGGAACATTATAAATTGAAAGGACAAAGAAACAGAAACTGGAGTGTAAGAAAAAATGTAAATTAAGGGCAGTGAAGCCAGATGGTACCAGCAATAGAAATGCAGCATAAAACCATACCACATAATTTGCAGAAAACTGCAGCTAATCTTCCCGGTGCATGAAGCTGAGATCCAGAGCCACTTTCTAGCTCCAGTCTTCATGGTTTGATGGGGCCGTGGTTCCTATTCTTTGATTTCCATGGGATATTTTTCTGTTATGTTGTATCACAAATTCATACCTTAAAACTCAGTTATGTGTGTTGGTGTGAGCAAGCTCTCCAAACAGCCTGACTAAGCCATCTTATGTGGCTGGAGCAGAGGGACACGAAGGGTGTGGAGAGTGGTGGAAACTCAGGTTGGTGGCACTTTGCGGAGGTCAAGGGATTCTGCTATATAGTTCTCTTAGTGATTTTACTTGTTTTTTCTCTGTTGGGCATTTTGGACTCAGAGGTTCATATGACAAAATCCCCAATTTCAAGGTAGAAAAAATATAGACACAAATAGCTATTATCAAAAATTAACATATTAAATAGTGGATCTAGCAAAGATGTGTTAATCCTGTGTTGAGAGGGAAGGGCTTTGCAGAGATGACAATGCTAAAGACTTTAAATATTCTGATTCCATGAAAAGGTTTTGAGCAAGAAAAGAAAATTAATCTTAGACCAAAATGAATTTGGTCTAAGAATAATTGGATGAAGGAGAGGCTGTAATCAGTGCAATTAGTTTCAACAGTTGGGAGGATAATTCAGTTGTAAAGGAGGCAAGTGAGGGTGTCTTGAAATGGGACAAAAGAAGGAGGTAATAGGCCTAAAATTGACTCCAAAGCTAGAATTAACTCAACTTGATGGCTGATTCAGCGTAGTAGGGGCTTAAAGCGGTATGTGTATGTGAAGTAAAGTGAATTCCAGCTCAGGTAATGTGATATATGTTGATGATATTTATAACTGAATGAGGGAGTGCAAGAGGAAGATCCAGTTGACATGGGAAGATAATAACTTTCCTTTGCACATGGCAAATTTGAGGTACAGGGAGGACAACTAAGTAGAGCAGGCAGCTGAAAATGTAGGAGAGGGTTTGGCAGATTGAAGGGTCATCTATCTAGAGTTGTGACTAAAATGGTGAGAGAGGAAGCGACCGCATACTGAGCAAAGGGGAGGGCAGGTACCTTCAATGGAGGAATGCCAATGTGATTTCTAACTACTTATGGGCTCATGATGTTGACATATTTATGTTTGAATTGTTGTATATTTTATCAAAATATAAAATATTCTCCTTCCATTTTTGTGGCACATTAACACACTTTAAAAAATAACACTAAAGGAAAAATCTAAAATTGAGGCAAACTGAACTGTACTATCTTTAGGTGCTCCACAAACAGATTGATAACCTAAAAACAAAAGGCCAGAGTGAGAGGCAACAAACATTTATTTGAGATCCAAAGAATAGCTATTCGGGGAACACTGATTCAGGCAGAAACCTAAATTTGTAGTGTTCTGATTGGAAGGCAAGGCAATGGGTGTTTATGAGAAAGGGGAGGGGAACAATTACATCACTAGAAGGAAGGCATTTCTACAGGGGCAGATAAGCTAATGTAATGATGCTGATTCTAAACAATGATTTTAGTTTTCAGTCAGGTAGTCATCAGTCTGGTAGTCATAATACCTGTTTTCTTGTTAACTTTGCAAAGAACTCTTTGGGACATAATGCCACTTTAGGCCCAGCCCAAACGTTACTTTGCCATTTTAATATTCCTAGGGTTTGAAGCATGAGACCTGCAAGGCAGTGCCTCTGGGACAGCAGCTTGGACCCTGTTTTTAAGTGGCTCCATTCATATTATGTTTTATAAGCTCTACTATAAGTTTGTTCTTAAAATCTGTTATCTTGCCATTAGGCATCAAAAATACATGTCATGCTAAGCTCTTTCCAATTAGCCAAGAGACCATGGGACTCCTTTATTGTTGAAACTGCCACTCGCACCCAACTCAGTGGAGTGACAGGCCTGACTATTTGCACTTCTTGTGACGGAGAGAAGGAATGAACTGTAAGGAAACCAGAGTTCTCTTCACATTGGGTGATGGTATTCTCCAATCTCGGGATTCTGAGTATAAGTAGAATTACTAGGGAACTAAAATTTACTTATCATTAGGGCACAATATTAATATGCCTTGCATTTGGTGGATAATTCATAAAAGTTGCTAGAAGAGCTCCAAGCTCTCTAATGTCTTGGGGTTTCCTTTCAGGTGTGTCTTTGAAATTCCCTACAAAAGACAGCTGGATGCAAATGATAGAGGGTTGGTAGGAATGGGATTCTTTATTTTATTTTATATATGTGTATATATATATATATAATTTTATTTTTCAGTTACAGATTACTTTCAACATTCTGTATTAGTTACAGCATAGTAGTTAGAAAAGCATGTGCTTTACAGAGTGGTCCCCATGATGTTCCCAGTATGTACTTGGCCCCATACATAGTTATTATGATATTATTTACTACATTCTCTATAATTTACATCTCTGTGACTATTCTATAACTACCAATTTGTACTTCTTCATCCCTTTACCTTTTTCACTCAGCCCCCCTACTTCCCTCTCCTCTGACAGCTGTCAGTTTGTTCTCTGTATCTATGAGTCTATTTCTCTTTTGTTTGGTTTTTATTTTGTTCTTTAGATTCCACATGAATGAAATAGATTTCACATAAATGAAATAATGTGGCATGTCTTTCTCTGTCTGACTTATTTGACTTAGCAAAATACCCTCTAGGTCCATCCTTGCTATTGCAAAATTTAAAATTTCACTTTTTTTTTTATGGCTGAGTAGTATGGTATTTCATTGTATATGTACCACAGCTTGCTTGCTTATTTATTTATTTATTTATTTATTTATTGCCACAGCTTTTTTTATTGGGGTGGGATTCTTGTATATACATATACATGTATATATAATTTTTAAAATTACAGGTAATAGTCAATATAATTTTGTAATAGTTTCAGGTAAACAGCATAGTGGTTAGACATAGTAATTACAATAGTATTGACTATATTCCCTACGCTTCACTTTATATCCCCATGACTATTTTGTAACCACCCAATTTATATTTCTCAGTCACTTTACTTTTCCCTCTAGTCCCCTAACCCTCCATACCCTTGTCTGGTAACCATCTGTCTGTTCTTTGTATGTATGACTCTGTATCTGTTTTGTTTGCTCATTTAAATTGCTCCTTAGATTTCACATAAAAGTGAAATCATATGGTATTTATCGTTCTTTGACTGATTGATTTCACTTAGCATAATACCCTTTAGGTCCTTCCATGCTGTCAGAAATGGTAAGATTTTTCTTCTTTTTTATGGCTGAGTCATATTCTATTGTATATATGTACCATTTTTTTTCACCACTTGTCTATTATGGACACTTGGGTTGCTTCCATATCTTGGCTATTATAAATACTGCTGCAATGAACATAGGGGTGCATATATCCTTTTGAATTAGTATTTTGAGTCTTTAGATATATACTCAGAAGTGGAATCACTGAGTCATTAGTCGGTTCCATTTTCAATTTTTGGAGGACCCTCCATAGTGTTTTCCACAGTGGCTGTACCAATTTGCATTCCCACCAACAGTGCCCTGGTTTCCCTTTTCTCCACATCCTCCCAACACTTGTTTGTTAATTTATTGGAGATAGCCATTCTGACTGTGTGAAGTGGTATTTCATTGTGGGTTTTTTTAAAGTATTTTTTATTCATTATGCTCTTACAGTTTTCCCAATTTCCCCCCCTATATCCTCCCTCCACCCTGTCCCCCCAATCCTCCAGCATTTCCCCCTCCCCCTTAGTTCATGTCCATGGGTTGTACATATAAGTTCTTTGAGTCCTCTATACCATTTTTTAATCTTTCCCTGTGTATTTTATGCCTACTAATTATGCTTCTTCTTCCTTGTACCTTTTTCCCCTATTCCTCCCTTTCCCCTCCCCACTGAACTTCTTCTGTGTGATGTCTATTTCTCTGATTCTGTTCCTGTTCTAAAAATTTGCTTAGTTTTTTTCTTTTAGGTTCATTTGTTAATAGTTGTAAGTTTGTTGTCATTTTATTGTTCATATTTTTGGTCTTCTTTTTCTTAGATATGTCCCTTTAACATTTCATATAGTAAGGGCTTGGTGATGATGAACTCCTTGAACTTGACCTTATCTGGGAAGTACTTTATCTGCCCTTCCATTCTAAATGATAGCTTTGCTGGATAGAGCAATCTTGGATGTAGGTCCTTGCCTTTCATGACTTGGAATACTTCTTTCCAGCCCCTTCTTGCCTGCAAGGTTTCTTATGAGAAATCAGCTGATAGCCTAATGGACATTCCTTTGTAGGTAACTGTCTCCTTTCCTCTTGCTGCTCTTAGAATTTTCTCTTTGTCTTTAATCTTGGGTAACTTAAGGATGATATGCCTTGGTGTGTTTCTCTTTGGGTCCAACTTCTTTGGGACTCTCTGGGCTTCCTGGACTTCCTGGAAGTCTATTTCCTTTGCCAGATTGGGGAAGTTTTCCTTCATCATTTGTTCAAATAAGTTTTCAATTTCTTGCTGTTGTTCTTCTCCTTCTGGCACCCCTATAATTCAGATATTGGAACATTTCAGGTTTTCCCAGAGGGTCCTCAGCTTCTCTTCAGTTTTTTTGATTCTTGTTTTTTCATTCTGAGCCAGTTGGATGTTTATTTTTTCTTTTTGTTCCAAATTGTTGCTTTGAGTCCTGGTTTCCTTCCTGTTACTGTTGCTTCCCTGAATATTTTGCTTTATTTCATTTTGGGTATCTTTCATTTGTTCTTTCATTTTTCAACCAAGCTCAATCAGTTCTGTGAGTATTGTGATAACCAGGGCTTTAAATTCTCCATCAGATTTGGGCCATATTTCTTTGTCTTGGAGCACCAGATAAGTTGTAAGGGGGTGGAGCCTTAGGTATACACCCAGGCAGGGCAATCCTCTTTGCTGGGCACTGCCAGTCTGGTTGTTCTGGTTGGTTTTTCTTTAATTCCTTGGTTGTCAGAGTTCCATGCATTTTGATTTTCTGGTGATTTTGGTTGTGTATTGATTTTAGATTGGTTGTTATCCTCCTTTTGATTGTGCGAGGAAGCAAAGGGTTTCTACTTACACCTCCATCTTGGCTGGAACTCTCCTCATTGTGGTTTTAATTTGCATTTCTCTGATGATTAGTGATGTTGCGTGTTTTTTTATATGCTTATTGGCCATCTGCTTGTCCTCTCTGAAAAAGTGTCTCTTCAGGTCCTCCACCCATTTTTAAATTAGATTTTTTGTTGTTTTGATGTTGAGTAATATGAGTTCTTTATAAATTTTGGATATTAACCCCTTATGAAATGTATCATTGATGAATATGTTCTTCCACTGAGTTGGATTTTTAAAAATTTTGTTAATGGTTTTCTTTGTTATGCAAAAACTCGTTAGTTTGATGTAGTTTTGTTTGTTTACTTTTTCTTTTGTTTCTCTTGCCTGAGGAGTTAGAGCAGAAAAAATATTGTTGAGAGAAATGTGTGAGATTTTATTGCCTAAGTTTTCTTCTATGGTTTTGAATCTTACATTTAAGTGTTTAATTCATTTTGAGTTTATTTTTGTATATGGTCTAAGAAGGTTGTCTAGTTTCATTTTTTGCATGTATCTATCTAATTTCCCCAACACCATTTATTGAATAGACTGTGTTTACCTCATTGCAACACTTTTCTTAATCAATGAAAAATTTTTTCTCAATTATTTCTGAATTTTTGTATTGGTTATGTGTATGACCTGTGTTTTCTTGCTGCAGTTGTAGTTTTATATTAAAAATGACATCAACTTTTACTGTTGCAGTTTGTTTGTTTATTCTTTGTGTGTGCTGGTACCCTGTGGAAGTGGAGGTAATTTTGTTTCTTAAGTAATTGTTTCCTTATTTCATCTTTTTTTGGCTTGTTTTTTCAGTTTGCCTGCTGTTTTGGTAGAATAGAATGTAACAGGGTTGGATTTGGTGTACTTGCTATATTGTTTATGATTGCTGAGGAGGAGGAATGCCAAGCATACCAGTTCCCCCACAGAGGCATGTTGTTAGAGAAACCTCTCCACCCACCAAGCCCATGGTATGGAGTCCTTGGGGAGCTTACAGTGGGTTGAACAGGGAGGTAGGCGAGGGCAGGCATACCTTATGAGAGACCCACCTCCAGGAATCTTGCCACTGTTTTCCCAACTGAGAAAAGATTCCATCAGGCTCTGGCTGACTACAGAAGCCTCAATTTCATCACCAAACTGCAGACGTTGATAGTTGTGTTCTCAAGACTAATAATTTCCCCTAAGCTATGTGCAGTCAGTTTCTCTTCTTGCCCTCAGGTGAATCTTGGTTTCTGGCCGTGGTGTTGTTGGGCACTGGCCAGGCTTCTTCCTGTCCTAACTGCCTCCTACCTAGAGATTGGGCCTTTGGCTCCAGCTCTGGAGTTCTTGATTTCAGAGTTGCTCTTACTTATAAAGCCTTAGCATTTATTGAGATCTGGACTGTCCAATACAGTAGCCAGTATACCTGTGTGCACTTGAAATGTGGCTAGTCTGATAAGATGTGCAGTTGGTATACACCAAATTTCAAAGACTTCCTGGGTTATGGACTGAATTGTGTCCCTTTTATGTTAATGAAATGTGACTCTATTTGGAGAAAGAAAGTGATTAAGGTTAAATGAGGTCAGAAGGGTGGGACCCTGATGAATAGGAAGCTTGCTGTTTCTCTGTACCATAAGAGGATACGGCCAAAAGGTGAACATCTACAAGTCAGGAAGAGGGTTCTCACCAGAACCCCTCATGCTGGCACCCTGATCTCAGACTTCCTGCCTCCAGAAGGGCGAGAAAATACATTTCTGTTGTTTAAGCCATGCTGCCTATGGTATTCGGTTATAGCAGTCTGAGCAGACTAATATATAGTATAAAAAAGAATATAAAATATCTAGTCAATATTTTATATTTATTATATGTTGAAATAATATTTTAGATACATTGGGTTAAATAAAATATATTATTAAAATTAATTTTACCTATTTTATTTTCCTTTAAAAAGTAGATACTAGAAAATTTAAAATTACATATGTGGCTTGCATGATATTTCTATAGGATACTGGTGACCTAGATAGAGACTTGGGTTATTACTTAATTGTCTTAAATTTCCCCATGTTCAGTCCCTGTATGTGAAGAATCTCTAAAATTTTCTCTGAATTATATAATTTTCTCTTTTTCCCTTTTGTAGCCAGAACATTAAAATAAAAGAACAAAACAAAACAAACACATAAAACCAAACAACTTGAACAAAACAAAACTTGATATATTTCCCTGTGCTTACTTTTTTTTTTAGAGAGCTTTCTCTTTCTTCCTGATCTCTTTTACCTATTTCTTGCTTGTTGAAGACAATATTGGAATCAACTTTAATGCTCATGATGTAGAATGACAAATCCCTGGGGAAAACCAATCTAAAGATAGTTGGGGAAGTTTCTGAGTCCTTGGTGGTGGTGATGTTTATAACCATATAACGAGGTAGTTAAAGAAAACGAGGGGGAAGGTGTTCTGTTCCCTTTTCAGTGGGCAAGGCTTTTAGCTTATTTTTGTTGTTCTGTGAGTGGGTGGTAGGGAAGACTCCAGTGACTGCTGGCTCAGTTTGGTGCTATTTCTTGATCTATGCTCAGGGCCACAGTTTTACCCCTTGCATGTGTCCCATCAATGCAAATGTCAACTCAGTGAAAAAGGCAGATATCTTTTTTATTATAAAAGTATTTTTTAACCCCAAGATCCCCAAAGGAGCTTCAGGGACCCTTTGGGGTCCACAAGTGACACTTTGGGAAGGTTTCTCTAAAGTGTATTACAAATGAAAGGTATTGGATTTCTCCTTCTGAAAATTAAAAACCACTTTTTGGTAAAGCATTATTGGAAATGCTGGAGCCAACTTCAGACCACCTGGTAGGACATGTTGTCAAGGAACTTCATGCATCTATTGAGACTGCATTTAACAATTGCCCTAGTATTTGTCAACTTTTATTTAGTTTTTTCTTTGTGCTATGTGGTGATTGGCACAGCTTCCCAAAGACACTTGGTCAGAGTGGGTCACTTTTCCTTCTAGTTATGATGTACAAACCAGGTAATCTTCAGGATTCCTGATTGACTGACAATTCTTCTATTCATGGGAACGCTAATAGGTGCTTGCAGTATTGCAATCTAAATTAACTTTTTTTGATTTAAAACAGCAGCAATTGCTTTGGGTATGTTTATGGTTGTTCACAAGTTAGAGACCAAAGTAAGGAATTCACTTGGCACAACTGCCTCATTGGAATTGAAGTTTGGACTCTGTAGAGACTTGAGGAAAAGAAGCAAAGGCTATATTCTCCACTTGTCCACACGTGACGCCAGGAATAGCACCGTTTTATCACAATTTTTTTAAAATTAAAAATACTAATTGATGACATGCTGCTTTGAAAAAAACTCTCAGTAGATATCCTGATACATTTTAAAAGTACTCATGTGTTTGCATGATATTTTAGAATAAAGCAGTAAATGGGCAAAAATAAAAATAATTTTTATATCTCTAAGGGACCTAGACTTAAAACATTGCCCTGTCTGTACAAGGTATGAAATGAAGTGTCTGGATTCAGTTCCAAAAATATGTATATGCAGAGCTATCCCCAATAACAAATTTCAGCAGCACTTTCATTATTATATTGGTATAAAATAATATATTTCTCCCAGTATACCAATGCTTTGGCAATTTTTGTTTAGGTGTTTTTAGGTCAGACTCCTGCCTCATTTAGCCACCAGGAAATGCAGATATATCTTAGTGTTTTTAAAGATAAATCCTTTAGGTTTCTTTAAAATGATTTTAAGTCTGGTATGTCCTTAGGGAGATTGCCTTTCAGCTTAGATTTTAGGTAAGAAAACAGGCATAATGTATACTATGGGCACAGAGACACAATATGATTAGGAAGATTATTTAAATCTAAAAGTTCAAGCAAATTTAAAACCTCTCCTGCTAGCAATAATTTTTATCTTTTCTGTTTATTTTGGTTATGTTATGAAGAAGCACATGATCCTTAGCATTCTGTTTTACCTTATGTCAGACTATCAACCTTCTGAATTTAACACTACACTTTATTTTGTTTCTTTCACACACCAGTTTCCCAGGTAGATTTTCCTTGGTGTGATTAGATAATATTATTTTTATTTACCCAATTAGAAACCCAAACAAAGTAGACAAATGTTAAGGAGGAAATTTTAACACCACTTTTCCATGTCTCTTTTTGTTTGTTTCTATGTACTCCTAAACTTACATTTGCTTGTGCAAATTAAGTAATACCTGCAAAACCACAAATGGACAATGTGCATGCTTTGCTGGGAAAGTACCACATTTATACCAAAAACAACACTCTTAAAAAACCCTTTGTGTCAAACTTAGCCAATTGAGTTTAGCAACATCCAATTTCCTACCTGTTTCATGTATATAGGCTTTTGAGTCATGGTTGTGCGTTCATCTTCAAACCATGAGGACTCTGTCCCCTAACAATCCCCTAATATTCCTAATGCAGTTACCAGACTGTTTAACTGGAAGTCCTTTGAGGGCAGTATTAAAACCATCTTTATTTAGATGAATTTATGAGTCATAGCTCAATGCAGTGTTTTAGAGTAACAATAAAGATCTATAAGAGAAACTTCTTTTAAAGTTAAATTACTTGTACAGACAATTGAACAGGGAACTCATCATACCAGTTTTGCAAAAGAATAGCTTAATGATTGTACAAAAGATACTGACTGACCTCTGGTAATAGTTTTATTATCTATAAACTGAGAGTTTTGTTATTTAAGACAAATTCTGGATCTCATACATTCACAGATATTAAGGAACAAAATTGTGTCTATTTTTTATCAATGATTCTGTTGCCTTCAGCATTAAGAGCTATAGTTTTTGTCCACATAATGCTAAAATAATTGACCAGTTTAGGTGAGTGAATTTAGTGGTTTAAATCAGTTATTTGATAGAATTAAATGGTTATATGATTGAATTGTCTAATTAGTTTTGTTACAGAATAGACTCAAGGTGGGGTATGATATACTATTACTGAAAGGACCCCCCACTAGGTTCTCCATGCCCACCGCCAGAGGAAAGACATCTCTCAATGCCAGAGATTTGTGAAAAGGAAAGGAAATATTTATTTAAAAGTTATACAGACTAAAGTCCTTTAGAATATCCACAGATGCACACAGTCCTTCCTTCTCCCTCTGCCCTAGTCTGGGGTACCGTATCTCAGTAAAAGGAGTAGAAGTCTGTGATTCAGGCTCCCGGCACCATCAGCTGTGATGCGGCCACAATGTCCAGTTAATCCAAAGCCATGTGACACCTTTTCATGGCCCACTGGCAAGAGTCCTTTCACCTCTTTTCTTCCAGGCAAAGTCTCTCCTATTTCCTAAGCCATGTGGAAAAAGGGAGCACCCCAAAGCCATACGGTCCTCACTCTGGCAAAGCTGCATGGTTTTCCCCTCTCCTGGCTGCTGTGTCTGGGTTTAAATCCCCATGCCAATCTTCCTCTGCAGCCCCATTTCTGACTCCTCCTACAATCAGCTACACCTGCCAGCATTCCTATATTCTTCCAGCTTTTCTGGGCTGCCATAATGAGTCTAGACAGGTATGGCCCCATGGCATGGAGCCAATCTTCTCCAAGCTCTCATGCAGGCGCTATAAACAGGGGAGTTGTCTCCCGGTTACACCTTGGGTGGAAGTCACTTCCATCCCCTTGGCTAAAAGCATGGCCATAGCTATTTAACATATCTGTGCAACCAGTTAAAGGTTATAGATATGTTAAATGACCATGCCAGAGGTTAGCTGCAAAGCTGTTGCCATACAAAATAGCTCTTCATGGTCCTATTCCATGTGTCCCTTCTCTCAACTCAAACCTGTGGGGAGGAGGGGTGAGGACATCCTATATATTTTTCTAATATTTCCTGGACACCTTGAGTTCTGGACCCCATTCCAAATCCCTGTTTGAGGCCCCCTTCTTGGCTTTACCCTGTCACAGTTCGACCAATGTTATGTCTTCAGTAATTTCAGAGAATATAGCCATAGATTTCTCAGTGGACATATCAAGGCTCTCAACCTCTTTTGGGGGTATGCTGATGTTGTATGTGATATTTCTCACCTATTGATGCTTTTAGTTCAGTGGAATGAGACTGATGAGGGCACCTTCTGACTGGAGGACTGGGGAGGGGAACACCGTGGGTTATATCTTTCTTTCTTCCTATTGTAAAATATGGCAGATCAGAGGGGTAATGGAGCATCTACCACTGATGGAAACTAATCTGGTAAGGCTTTCAAGGCAGTGAGATGGTTCACATCTCCTGAATCAGGATTCCTGGATTAGGTCCTCCCATTGGTCCTTCTGTTTCTCAGAGAGTTTGGACCCTTTCTAAACCACTCAATTTTTGCTTCATCCAGTGCTCTGTAAAGAGTAGCAGAACTGAGGCATATGTGGGATTATGATGTCCATGATGTTCAGGGAAGAAACATCTCACTTTCTGGAGAAGCTGTTAGGTTATCAGATTTATGATGGGAGAGTCATCATTTGTATGCTTCTTGTGGTGCCACTTATACAGGAAACCACCTCATTTGATAGTTTGATGGGAAGAATGAATAAACAAGAGCATGGACAGAAAACTAAAATTACCTATTCTCTTCTGTCTCCATGTGGGTAACAGATAAGTGACTAGAGACAGTGATTTCCTTTATGTAAAAATTCATAGCTTGTATTGGGAGAAGTAATTGGAGGCCATGAGACTAGTTTGAAGGTTATTATAACTTCAAAATTTAAGTGTATAATATGAGAATTCAACAACTTTGGGGAAAAAGTTATTTACCTTTAAGAGAAATGCACAATATAATAGATTAGTTTGTGAGCACACCAGGCAAAATTCAATATAATGTTCTTGGATTAGTGTTGCTACTGAGAGTTTGGAGACAGAATTGTGTCTGGTTTCAGCAGGCACCTATGACACCATTATGTTGCCTTCTTTCATTCATCAGGCTTTTCCCCCTCTTTGTGTCAAGCACTGTACTGGAAGCACAAAGTTTAGTTGGAGAGATGAATGTATGAACAAATATAGCAGATAATTTTATAACACAGTATAGATTTTATGAAAGTGTAGAGCAAAGAGTTCTTGAAAATGTGTGGAGACCTTCATAGGGGAGGTGTTGTTTGAGTTTAGTTTAGAAATGCAGGTTGGACCAGTATAATCTCTATGTAGCAAAGAAAAGCCATGAGTAGAAGGAAAATTACCTCCTCAGATATTAGTTGCTACTATTTTGTATTTGGAGGAGGGATTGCAGGAAGGGAAAATGAAAGGCAAGGAGACCAGGTGGAAGGCTCTTAGTAGTAATCCAGGCAGGAGAAAATGAAGAGTGGGGTTTAGAGCACAGGCTCTGGAGTCAGCTTTGCCACTTACTACCTGTGAGCCCTTAGGTAAAACTATAAACCTCAGTTTCTCCATAGGTTAATGAGGTGGGGGAATTAATGATAGAATAATAGAAGGGATGATCTTTGTTTTGATCACTTTTCAGAGTCAGGATGGATTCCCATCCAAAATTTGGTTTGGTTGTGATACACACAGCAAGAGGATATGAAAAGGTTTCCTACTTACACAATGAGATTTTTGGAGGGAGCAGGGCAGACTTTCAGGCTGTGGTCCCAGTGAATGGAGAAGGGTGATGGTTGGCAATTATTCAAAGGAAGGTCAGAAGGAGGAGTCAATGGGAATCTTGGGTTTTTAATATGGGTGATTGATGGGATCATAGTGGCATTAACAGAGATGGGCAGGTGAGAACCAAGAGCAGATTTTGAGGGCAGTGGATAGCTGGGCAAGGGAAATGATGGCTTCCGTTTTATAAATTTTGGGCTTGATGTTGGTGAAACATTCAGCAGAGTTGTAATTTTCAGTAACAGTGGCTCAGGAAATATGGATTTGGGGCTTCTGAGAGTAGAGTTGAAGTAGAAACTGAGGATACACCATGAGCCAGGCATTGTGAAAAGGCCATAATTTATCAGAGACAGATAAGTAAACTATAACTAGAAATCAATGCTATAAGTGGTACACTACAACATATAAGGGGAGTGACTATGGTAACATAGAGACAACAGCTAGTTCTGCTAGGGAGAGCCAGGTACATCTGTAGTTGGGCCTTAAATGCTGAGCCAAAGTTAGGCTTCCCAGAGAAGGAAGAGCATCACAGGCAAAGGGAAAACATATCCAAAGGCACAGATTGAAAGTATGCTCTGGGCTTGAGAAGTGGGAAGTGTTTTGATTTGTTGGGGAGCAGAGGGTGATGGGAGAAAGAAAGGAAATGAAGATTGCAGAATATGCCACTTCAGTCTGAGACAGGAAGAGAACACAGTTGGGGGAGGAGAGGCACAGAGGAGAGGCAGAAGAAAAACCAGCAGAACTTGTGGTGTCTTGAAAAACATAGTCAACAGCAACTGAGCCTATTGGAGATGGAGGTGTTTCACAAACCTGGACTGCTCTCTTCATCTCTCTGCCTCATTTCCTTCATTTGGAAAAGAAGGGGTTTGAAGTAGATGATTTCTCAAGCCCTTTCATACTTTGAGTTTTGGTCTGCCACTCCAAATTTGGGAAATTTTCTCTTTTTTCAGGTCATATTGAATAATTTAGTGTTCTAGTAGTTAGAGTCTAATTGGAAGCCTTGTGACCTGGAGAAGGTAACACTTCCTCACAGGGTCTGCCATACTTACAGGCCAGAGTTCATGCACAGGGAACACTTCCTCATTTGATCTCCCCAGGGGCCTCCCTTGAGTGGTCATTCACCCCTTGGAGTGGGAAGGACATACAAATATTTATAAAGGTCATGTTGGAAAATATTTTAAAAACATTTGAACTGCAAAACATGTGTTTAACATTTATAGTGCTTGGAATGGAAAAGATACTTTTCATCAACCCTCTGCTTCCTGAAGTTTAACCAGCTCCTTACATCCCGTAGGTCACTTCTCCCTAACTGCAGAAAATAGCAAGAAGTTGTTATCAGGAGGGGGCCTTGTACCATTCATTCCTTGTGGTTTAGGTGAAGCCTTGATTGAAGTGCATGTTTTCAGATCCTAGTAATCTTAAATAGATAATCCAAGCCCATGACATTAATAAAAGCAGGAATTCTGTCAAGTGCCCTTGCTAACTTCCTAAACTTCTGAGGGGCTAGAGCTGGTAATTTATGAACACTTCCAGAATCTGAGCTGTGCTGTTTTCTAGGGGATTTGTTGGGAGGTACACTTTTAAGTGTGATTACCATGTGCCAGAAAGATTCCTTAGCTCCCTTGACACTGTGTGCTCAATTTTATTTCAGAGGTTAGATGGCCAGAGAATTATATGTGAAAGGGTAGCCTTTCAATGTTTATAAGTAGAAAGTAAATGCAATATGATAAGCTTAATTCTGACTTTCTGTGGTAGTCAATTTACTGTGTGTATCTTGTTGCCATAGGTCAGTGGAGTTCATAGGTCATTTATTGTGCACCTACCAAATCCCAGTGGAGAGAGACATGCACATTATCTCTTGGTCCAGGACAGCCCAGCACTGGAGTGTGGCACCAAGTTTCCATGGAAGTATGAACCAAATGCCAAGCCTGGAAGGAGAGAGGGAGTGGATGGAGGGTTAGAATATCTTTCCAGAGAAGGTCTTGCTTGAGCTGGGTCTTAAATAATGAGCTTGAGTTACCCAGGTAATCATGAAAAGGGGGGCAGTAAGAGAAAAAGTAGGAGATTTACAATCTTGCAGTGTGGGATAACAGGTTTTTTGGTAGAGCATGAAGAGCAAGAGGGTGGGTGGTGCAGCAGGTAAAGCTGAGATGGTAAGGGGGAATAGTCAGCCTGGTTGTCTGGTGGTACTTTCTTCTCCACTAGTAAATGTGGTCTAAAATCTGCTGCTCCCCACCTGATGGATCTGGAAATGAATATGCAATTTTGAAAATTATGTGAATATTAGTTCTTTGTCACCCCAGGTTAGACTTCTATTCATCATGGTCAAGCTGTCTCAGTGCTTTCTGCTCAGATCCCACTCCAGTTCTGGAATTGAAACTAAGATCTGCATCCTTTGCTTAGGCAAGTAAATTCTTTCTCCTTATCTGGTTCCAGGTTCCATCCAACATCTATCCCTTCAGCTAAGATGGATTTCCCCAGCTCATGGCCCAGACACTCAAATGATGTTAAGGAAATCTAATTAAAGTCTCTGACCTCCACACCATGTTAAGATAGATAGACCCCTCTATAGACTAAACCACCCCAATTCATGCTAGATTTTGCTGAATCTCATGAATTTGGTGATTTGGACTATAGCCTCTCCTCCTATCTCCTTCCATCTCATTTCCTCTTCCTACTTTTCAGGGTTGCCAGCCTCAGTTGACCCTCTGCTTTGTATCTGGCAGGTGGAACCTGTCACTACCTGCCAGGTGAAAGTGCACTAGTTAGTATGATAGATGAGGCCAAAACACTCCAGAATTTGCAAAAGCTGGTGTTCAGCAGTTTTGATGTCCAGATGCTCCCTTGCTTTCAACCAAAATCTAATTTTAAGTTCCATTATGTGGATGGCAAGGATAACAATTTTGTCAGGAAACATTCCCTAATATATGTTTGAAGGAATAGTAAATGTTGCAGACTAAATGCTTTCCTGGAGATTCACAAAAATTATTGACATATTAAAAGTCTCTGAAAAGTTTGGTGGTTTAGAGATTTGTCTAATTTGAGTTGAGTGTTTTTAAAAATACAGAATAAGAATATCTTACCACATACATTCTAAAATGACATTATTTAAATCCAAAATGAAGCTAATGTTTAATGGACAACACTTAGGGAATATGGTTCAAGAGCAGTAAAATTACTCTCCAAGATTTAGGTGATAACCTTCCAAATGTAGGCATTCCTGAGGGACTCAAGATACTATCTTGAAGAGAGTTGTAGCAAACTCACTGAGGGATTCACTGGGCCAGAGTCTGCAGAAACTGGAGAAGTTTGGAAGAACTTGTTTTTGCCTGCTCAGCATTAATTTCCCCTTCTTCTGATAACAGCCTCCTAATATTCTTAGAAACTTAAATTTATAAGGCTGAATTGTGGCCCAAATTTACATGTTGAAATCCTAATTCTCAGTACCTCACAATGTAACTATGTTTGGAGAGAGGGTATTTAAGAGGTAAGATAAAATGAGGTCACATGAGTGGGCCCTTATACAACTTGTGTCATTGTAAGAAGAGAAGATTAGGACACAGACACATACAGAGGGAAGATTATATAAAGACACTGGAAAGAGATAGCTATCTACAAGTCAAAGAGAGAGGTCCCCGCAAAAACCAACCCTGCCAACACCTTGACCTTGGGCTTGAGCCTCCAGCACAGTGAGAAATAAATATCTGTTGGGTAAACCACCCAGTCTGTGGTACCATGTGATGGAAGCCCCAGAACACTTATAGCTAAGTTAAAATGAGACTGATCCCAAGACTTGGGTCCTCAGGTACCCATACCTGATCAATGAATACAAAGTCTCATAATAGCCAGGTGATTGGCTTTGGGCTGGGCATATGACCCAAAACATGACAATGAGTTCCAGCCTCTATTTTCTTGCACCAGTGGGAGAGAGGCATTCTCTTCTCACAGTTGTTGTTTAGCTGATCAGAGGCTAGGTGGAAGCATCTTCATCTTTTCAGAGGGAGTCTGCCAGAGAATAGACCACCCCACCCCCCACAAAAATAAACAAGCTGAGAGTAATGAAGAGTCAGGTACCTGATACATCATTTGAGTGCCTAGATCCAGTCATGCCTGGCTTTTCAGTTATGTATGCCAACACATCCCCCCAACCCCAAACACTTTTTTTTGGACTAAAACATTTTGAGTTGTAAAAGGATCCCAAAGAAGATGAAAATAATGTGGTAGCTTTTGTGAAATGTCCATTAATGTTACATTCTCACTCTTGATACAATTCCTCTTAATATGTCTCTATCCTGTCCCTTATGGATATAATCTCCTCAGAAAAACAGTCTTCGTTCCATGAAACATATGGGATTTTTACCAGATGAGACTGCTAATGGATTCAGTTGTGATATCTCTGTGTCAGTCCATTCTACTGTGTCTGTATTGGTCTGGGTTAGTCTGAAGGGACACTGCCAACAACAATTTGCAGCCAGGCAGGTAATCTCATGCATTGCCTCACATTTACAGCAAATGTTTTAAAAATTATTATGATGTCATGATTAATAAATTAAGTCATCATTAACAATCATTCTTCATAAACAAATTTTCAATTCCCTTTAGAATCCTGGATAAACAATTTTCTTGGCTGTATTCTAGAACTTACTATGCCTCAGGGTTATTTGAATGTGAGCTGAAGACCCCCAAGGATACAAAGCATTAGGGCATAGGACATGTTCTCTGGAAAGTAATTTCATGAAGGGTGGCAGAGAGGAAGGCGTCTGTGACCACACTGCCTCCTCTTCTGCCTGAGTGTTCACCTTGTCCTGCTGGACACGTGGTAGGTTCCTGTCAGCACATATGGTAGATAAACCTCAGAAGACACATTTGGAAAATCCAAGAGAAATAGAAATTCATGCAGAATTTTTTTTTGCTCTTTAAACATCATTGCTTAGTGAACATGAGTCAAAAACCTCGTCACAGCAAGCTTCTGTTTGAAATGGATGGTGTTTGCTCTCCTCTTAGTCTGAAAGCTTGGCAATCACCTTCCCTTGAGGAGGCATCTGGGCACTTCCACGTGGCAGCCTGCCACAGTTCAGAAGTGGAGAGCTGCATAAATGCCACCATCGCCACCACGCACGGAGTCAGAGAGCTGCATGTGTCCACAGCACTCACCTTCCCTGACACCACCATCTTGTGTGAAAAACACAAAATGTGTGAGGAAGAAAGAAAACCTGTTTTCTTCCTCTCTCTAGTAATTGGGCTTCTTTCTTAAAGATCTCCCCCATGGATTTTTATATTCTCAATTCTTTTCTGTCCTCAGTGGTGGTTTGGCAGTAGAAATGCATTACCAAGATTTCTTGCCTTCTCACTGTTAATAAAGAGTATATCAGAGTATGCACACCTCAGCACAGGGATTTATGTGAGGGATTCACAAAATTTCAGATATTTTCAGCTACTCTCTAGAAATGAAAAAATAAAGAATCTGTTTTGTTTTTTTTTTTTGTGCTATCTCCAGAGTATGACAGTGAAGCTCAGTCAGGTGTTAAACATACAGGCTCTGGATGGAGTTGTCTTGAGTCCATGTCCCAGCTCCATCAGTTATTAGCTGCCAGGGTTAGGACAAAGGATTTAACCTTTTCTGTCTCAGTTTTCCCACCTGTGAAATGTGGCTGAAAAATAGTTTCTTTCTCATAAAGTTCTGAGGATTGAGTCCTAGTCGATGTAAATACACATTGAAGAGTCTAGCACAGAACACCCACTGATAGCTCTGGCTGGTGTGGCTCAGTGGACTGAGCACCAGCCTGTGAACCAAAAGGTCGCCAGTTTGATTCCCATTCAGGGCACATGCCTGGGTTGTGGGCCAGGTCCCCAGTAGGGGGCATACGAGAGGCAACCACACATTGATGTTTCTCTCCCTCTCTATGTCCCTCCTTTCTCTGCTCTCTAAAAATAAATAAATAAAAATTTTTAAAAAGAAAAGAACACCTACTTATAAACACTTGCCCTTTCCTTCTCCCTTCTCCTTCTTATTAATAGTATTATATTATTATCATCATCCAAAATTCCTGGTGTACTGTAGGTACCCCATAAATGTCAAGTTAATCAATTTTATTTAGCATTCATTGTAATTTAGGTATTCGCCATCTCACAAACCAAACAGAAGTATGACAGATGTCATTTTTATCCTGTTTCAAAACAAATGCACTTTTTTCTTGTGAAGTGCTGACAGCATAATGCTAAACAATCCCCAGGCACATTTAGAATGCACAGTATTTAGATGAGGATGGTAGAAGAAAATTGCCAGTTGGGAAAAAGATTTGTATATGTAGAAAAACAAAAGCTCTGAGCTTTAAAAAGAGAAAGTTAAATCTTTTATAGGGAAATGTCCAGGCCATACATAGCCAGAAAACTTACTTCATAAATTAGTTTTATAGAATTTTTGCCAAGTGCTAAAGCAATTTAGTGTCAGGATACACTGATTTTAATAAAAATAAATTAATAAATTTAAAATGTTCAGGTACCTATATTCAAAAGCCGCTAGGCATTTTAATAGAAGATAAGTAAGAACCATTAATCATGGTTTCCACATGCTTTCTTACATTACCCTAGGCAACTGTGGGCAGGCTGAGAAATGCTACTGTGAGGAAGCTGCCCATACTGGATAAAATAGTGATTTTATCTATAACTTCTATACTGTATTTTGTCTACACTTTAATTCTCTTATAAGTAACTACCAAATTGTACCTGTTGACAATTTAGTTTTTTCATCTTTTTGCCCCACTCTTAGGAAAGGCAATACAGTCAGTGAAATTTGCATTGCTTTTCTACTTGCTTGGCATACATTGTTGTTCACCTTGACAGAGTGAAAAACGGGGAGAAGCCTGTGCATGCACTGGCCTCCTTTATGCATTGACCTTGTCTCTATCCATGAAATAAGTCTGGAGTCACAAAGGCTATTAATACAATCCTTAGCTTTTTTAGAGTCAGACTTCTTTGAGAATCTGATGAAGTGATGGATCCTCTCTTCTCAGAATACACATTGGAATATGATACATCCCTAGTGTCCCTAAAGATCCATGAATGCCACCTTGAGAACCTCTGTGGATGGTCCCTCACAGGTGTCATACCTACATTGCAAAGCAGTGACAATCACATGGAGAATGATTCAAAGAAATGCCACCTAGGAACAAATTTGTAACCTGTCTTTAGTCACAATTCTTGTAACTCACTTTTCCCATTGAGCTTCTGATATATTCTTTTTTAAAAAATAATTAAATTTATTGGGGTGACATTGGTTAATAGGATCATATAGATTTTCAAGTGTACAATTCTATGAAACATGATCCATGTATTGCACTGTGTGCCCACCACCCAAGGTCAAACCATCTTCTGTCATCATGTTAGGTGATATCTCAAGTTTCAAATCAGCTGGATTTGCTTATTAGATTCAAAAATCATTCAGCTATATTTGTGGCAGAATTCTGTCTTGCCTGTCCTAAGCAGACCTTCATATAAGGCACTTTCTGTTAGCAGAAAACATTATAATTACTTCCTTAAATGCTGTAACCATGGAGTCAATAACACAGAGACTTTGTCTGACTGCATTCTTCCCATGGTTCAAACCAACTGTTGGACCTGTCCCCCTACTCCAAAAGAAGACTGAGTTCTATTTCTTTCCTCTTTAATTGTCTCTTTTCAAAAGAGGACCAGAGTCAGTTTTTCAGCCACGATTTTATGACTCTCATTCTACTATCTAATTTAATTAACTCCTGCTGTAATAAAACTCCTCTCTGAGTAAAATAATTGGGTCTCAAGCATCTACTAGCTTATAATTTTAACCAAGCCATTGAATCTTTTTGGGATTCAGTTTCCTTATATGTCCAAGGGCAGAAATGAACTTTAATCTCTAAGGTTGCTTTAAGTTTAACATTATACATACACACACAATTTAAACATAAACACACGTGTGTGTGTGTATTACCTAGACTTGGCAATTTTTCTAAGTTGCTTATACTCTGAAGGGAAACATACTTTTTTTTTCCTTTTTGGTACATACTAAAACATACAGAACCATTTTAATTCTTGCCCTAATAAAGCATCTAAAGGTCACTAAAAATTATTCATTTGCAATAGTAAGTGTGGAATATTAAGCTTTAAAGCATTTAAAAAATTGTCTTTATGTACTTAGTTTCAACCACATCAAAATAAGTTGCACTGCATGACTAGTTACACAGAGATGACAACTCAGAGAGAATCTGTGGTTGTCTAGACTGCTAGATTCACTAAACAGGTGTACTCACCAAAATACTCCAGCACCTCACAGTGCACACAGCACATAGTAGGTCCTCAAGAAATGTTTTTGAGCAATGGGCAAGGTCTAATAACTGACACAGGCTGGGCATAAAGTCCAGCAATTATTTCTGGAAGGAAGGAATTAGAAATTAGAGATGGAGTGTTAGTGGATGAGAGTCAGTGTGAGAAGACAGAAGGCGAGCTCAGAAAAGGATTGGTGACTGGCAGAGGGGAAAGGTCATTGATCTGAGATTGTTTCTGGTGGTCATGAAACTTATAAGCAATATGATAAGACAAGGAAATACTGTGCATATATTTTATTTCACAGCATGCTATTTTATTTTTGGTAAAGTATATGGTGCCTCATCTCATCCACTGTTTAGATTGGAACCCTAAACTGAATATTGGATGAAACAGTCCTTTGAGTGAATGGAGGCTTGTATATTTTTAAACATCCACAGAACCACAAGGCTGAGGTGTTATATGAAGCAGAATACACTGTATGATATGAGCAAAACCATGAATCTTGTATGTCTGTAAGGTCCATCTACTTTAGCATCTTCCTCATTTTCAAGCCTCATTTTCTCTATGTAATTTATCAATATTAATTTGCAGTTGAAGATTTTCAGCAAAAATGACTGTAAGAAATGTATTGGGATGCACCAATCGAAAGATCTGATAAAGAATATAAACAAATAAAATCTGGCATGCCTCAGCTTTTCAGGGCAGAAGGTCATGTACAATTTCTTTTGCCTTCGAACTTTGGCTGCCTACATGTAAAAAGAAAGAAAGAAAGAAAAAAGAAAAAGAAAAAGAAAAGAGATAGAAAAAGAAAAAAAAGAATATAAACAGATATCTAGAGGTAGATGATTGCTAGCAACTGACTCAGGTGTTCTTTCGTGCTATTAAACACACAGGTTTCTTACTTTCTTTCAGTCTATCACCGTTTGTCGGATTCCATCCTGATGGTTGCAAGATTGTTGCTGTAGCTCCAGTCATCACATCTACATTTAAGGTAGGAAGAAGTCAGTGTGTGTGTGTGTGTGTGTGTGTGTGTGTGTGTGTGTGTGTGGTGGGGGAAAGGACATGCCAACTTCTTTTCGTAAACAAATGATAAAATTTTCCTAGAGCATGTGTGGACTTTTATGTGTATCTCAGTGGGCCAGATTGTTCTACAGGGCTGTTCTTAAATGTGAGAGAGGGTGAGAAAGTGACCTTTTCACCTGGTCTGGGCACATTGCTGCTCCTAAAGCATTTGGGTTCAGCTGACAAGCATCAGAGAGAGGGAATAGGGTGAGAAACCAGTAACATTTGCCATAGTCACAATGATAGAAAGATAAGAATCAGAAGAATGAAAGCAAAAACAATAAATTTCTCTTTTATTTGGTTTGTAAAGCCAGTCTTATTTCTTATAATTGCCTTGAGTAGGTGTCACTTATTGCTTGCTTATCTCGGGATAATATTTAATGGATAATGATGTTATATTTAATAGTTTAAATAATGAGTCAGGTGTGTCCTGTGTTACATTCTCTTGCATAGATGAACTTTAAATTTTACTTAAACCATTACATTTATTTATTTTAAAATATATATTTTTATTGATTATGCTATTATAATTGTCCTATCCCCCCCTTTTTTCTCTCTACCCTGCACACCACCTCCCACCTGCATTTCCCCCCTTTAGTTCATGTCCATGGGTCGTACATATAAGTTCTTTGGCTTCTACATTTTCTATACTATTCTTTACCTCCCCCTGTCTATTTTCTACCTACCATCTATGCTACTTATTCTCTGTACCTTTTCCTCCCTCTCTTCCCCTCCCACTCCCCCATGAATAACCCTTCATGTGATCTCCATTTCTGTGATTCTGTTCCTGTTCTAGTTGTTTGCTTAGTTTGTTTTTGCTTTTGATTTTTTTTTAGGTTTGGTTGTTAATAGCTGTGAGTTTGTTGTTATTTTACTGTTCATATATTTGATCTTCTTTTTCTTAGATAAGTCCCTTTAATATTTCATATAATAAGGGTTTGATGATGATGAACTCCTTTCACTTGATCACTATCTGAGAAGCACTTTATCTGCCCTTCCATTCTAAATGAAAGCTTTGCTGGATAGAGTAATCTTGGATGTAGGTTCTTGCCTTTCATGACTTCAAATAGTTCTTTCCAGCCCCTTCTTGCCTGCAAGATTTCTTTTGAGAAATCAGCTGATAGTCTAACGGGAACTCCTTTGTAGGTAACTCTCTCTTTTTTTCTTGCTGCTTTAAGATTCTCTCCTTATCTTTAATCTTGGCTGATGAAATTATGATGTGCCTTGGTGTGTTTCTCCGGGGATCCAACTTTCTTAGGACTCTCTGAGCTTCCTAGACTTCCCAAAAGTCTCTTTCCTTTGACAGATTGGGGAAGTCCTTCATTATGTTTTCAAATAAGTTTTCAGTTTCTTGCTGTTTTTCTTTTCCTTCTGGCACTCCTATGATTCAGATGTTGGAACATTTAAAGATGTCCTGGAGGTTTCTAAGTCTCTCCTTATTATTATTATTTTTTAATTCTTGTTTCTTCATTCTGTTCTGGTTCAGTGTTTATTTCTTCCTTCCACTCCAAACCGTTGATTTGAGTCCCAGTTTCCTTCCCTTCACTATTGGTTCCCTGTACATTTTCCTTTATTTCATTTTTCATATCCTTCACTTTTTCCCTTATTTTGTGACCATATTCAACCAATTCTGTGAACATCCTGATTACCAGTGTTTAGAACTGTGTATCTGATAGGTTGGCTATCGCTTCGTTGCTTAGTTGTATTTTTTCTGGAGATTTGATCTGTTCTTTCATTTGGGCCTTTTTTTTTTTTTTTTTTTTTTTTTTTTTTTTTTTTTTTTTTTTTTTTTTTTTTTTTTTTTTTTTTTTTTTTTTTTTTTTTTTTTTTTTTTTTTTTTTTTTTTTTTTTTTGTAAAAAGAGGATGATATGACTTGTGTCTCCCATGACTCTTGAGAGTTAGTTAGTATCTGAGAAAGTGTTTGGCAAAGGACTGGCACATGGCCCCTCTCAATAGCAAACATTGTGGGATCATGATCTCCTGGATCCCTTCTCAGGAGGGCTGTGATGGTCCATCTGCTTCATTGTGACTTAAGGTGCATTGACATGTGTTGAACTGATTGTTGTACTCTATACTAGAGCCTGGTAAATACTACCACCTCTAATTTTGCCTCCATCCTCTTATTCTAGATCTCTGTGAATTTCTGGAGTTGCTTCAGGATAATAAGGTTTATTTGGGCCTCCTCTTTCCTCCCCTTCCGAAACTTTGTGGGAAGTAACTGGCTTATAAATTCACCATATAGTTAATGTAGAAAATACTCATTTTTGCTAGAATATTTGAGAAGAGCTGGTTAAAATCTTAAATTTGTTAAAAAACACTTTTAAGATTGAGTTTTACACTTTGCAATTTAGCAGACACTTAATTCTAATCCAAACGACGCGCTGCTGGCAGTCTATCAAAACCCAGAAAATTTCAGGTTTCAGCAATGGCTACTCTTTTTGGATTTAACAATCTTTTCCATAATATTTTAGCAGATCAACTTTTATTTATGTTAAGTGTAAGCTTTCATCCACACTCCATGTAATAAAGCAACAAACAAGGAAAAAAATAGCATTCAATACAGTCATTCACTTTCTTGAGATCTGTGGAAATGTGAGCCAATAGGCTGCTGTTGACACAAATACTGCTTGTGTATGGCCAAGTAAATTGAAAAAAACCCACAGGCTCTCATTCTGAAGGAACAGTGAAACTGTTTTAGCCATTCCTCACTGCTTAACCCTAACATGGAAGAGTATGAGGGATGAGGATGGGTGCTGTTGTCCTTTGACGATAATTATATGTAGTTTTCATCATGGCTTTTGCTGTTCTCCATCAGCTGATGAAGACCGCCCCTCAGTTGGCTTGTGGGCCACTTAGTGCTGCTGGCTCTGCCTGGCACAAGTGACTTCAGCTGGGGCTTCATTGCTGGCTGGTCACCTTTTCATTTTGCCTTCACTTCCTAGACTAATTGTCTCTATGGTGATGGTGGTGGCTGGGGGAGGGGGGCTGTTTCAAGCCTCTTGAAAGCCTCCTTCATTTGATCCACTTATGTACTCCTGGGAGTCCTTTTTTTCCGGTTGCCTCACAACCTTCTCTTTCACTTCCAGAAGGTAGCCCCCAGTCTAGTGCACCACACAGAGGCAGAGGACACCTGACCTGTGCTTTCCCTAATCTGGACCTGCCAGCTCCACCTCTCATCCTCCCCTCTATTAACCTTTGGGTCTAACCTTTTGAGACCTATTGGATCTCCCAAAATGTTGTGTGCATTTTCACCCCTGAGTGAAATTTGTTCCCCTCCTCCTCTCTGCATTTCCAAATTCTTCCCAACTATGTTAGCTGTCTATTGCTGCCATAACACGTTACCACAAACTCAGTGGTTTGAAACAACATGTATTTATTGTTTTATAGCTCTGTAGGTCATTGTCTTATAGCTTTGTAGGTCAGAAGTCTGATTAGGTCTCATGAAAACAAAATCAGTGTGTCCACTGACGATACTCCTTTCTGGAGGCTGTTGAGAAGGATTCATTTCCTGTTCATTTGGGTTGTCAGCAGAATTCAGTTCCTTGTAGTTGCAGGACTGAGGTCTCTATTTCTTTGCTAGCTGTAAACTGAGGACCATTAAAGATTACTATATTTCTTGGCTGGTGGCCTCCTTCCTCCATCTTTGAAGCCAGCAGCGGCAGGCAGAGTCTTTCTCAGGGCACTTCTCTCTGACTCTCTCCTCTGCTGCCTCTTCCATTTTTAAGCACTCATATGATTGGGCCCACCAAGATAATCCAAGATTATTTTTGGAAGTTAAGGTCACCTGATTAACACCTGCAACCCCATCTACAACCTTAATTCCCATGTGCCATGCAACATAACATATTCACAGGTTCCAGGGTTTAGGATACGAGTCTCTCTGGCAAACCATTATTCTGCCTACCACATCAACTGAAAAAATATATACTGTGTCTTATTAAAACAATTATAATGTATATTCATTGCAAAATATATTAGTAGAATTAATAATTAATAAATTATTAATTATGGCTAACAACTATGTACATTTATGCATTTGTATTTTTTATTTACAAAAATGACTTCATTGTATATACTCATTTATAAAACTTTTTTTATTTGACATATTAAAAAGATTCTTTTCATGTTGTTAAACGTCCTTTATGTTATTTTTAGAGATATAGAGTATTCTATTGTATGAAGTACCATAATCTGGTCAACTAATTCTTTTGTGGTTTCCATTATTTTCTGCTACTGTAAGCATTGCTACAATAAATACATATCACTCTTTCAAAGCTCCACATAAGTCCCACTGTCTCTAAGTCATCCTCCCCATCCCTTTAGTTTTCAGGGAAGATTAAAAAAAATCTGACTATAAGGTGCTTATTTAATATTTGACATTTACTCAAAGAGTTCCCTACTTTTTTATTTGATTTTCTATATTTCATGCATGCTGTGTCTTTATTTTTCTATATTTCATGCATGCTGTGTCTCTCATGGACTCATTAAGTCATTCACTCATTTGTTCATTCATTCATCCATTATTTGAATATTGTTCAAGGCATTCTGCTAAGCCTTAACCAGAAAGGCTGGTATTTTCTTCACTCTCCCTCTAGCCCTATGTTTACAATCTTACAGTTATAAATCTGACATCTAATAATAAATAAACAGGTGCTGAATAGGCAAATGACATTTTCCCCCTTGCTTACCTTAGTTTACATCAGTTCTAGTTCACCATCCTTTGCTTTGGTTCCCTAAGAAAGAAGCATCCTCATTTCTCTCCTTCACCTGTGCCTGGTGAAGAATTAATCTGTCAGTTATACTTATAAACAGACACAGAATGATGGGAATCAGAGCAGTTCAAATGGTTTATCCAGGGTCAGGGGCTTTATTCACAGGAATAAGGTTTTAGAACTCTGTTCATTTATGCTTATATGGTCTGCAACAGAAAATTTGAAGTGCTTCTTTATAAATTTCAAAGTCTCACTTGAGGAGCCAAAATTTGCCAAAATCAATGTGAAGTTTTTAATTCCTAATAAAATTCCAACAAAATGGCATTACTTTTTTGTTTAGTCTAGTGCCAAACAAAAGACTAGAAATTATATTCAAATGCAAATATAGAAAGTATAGGAAAAAAGTATAGGGTCTCGAGAGCTGAACGTTTAGGGGAGAAAATTAATGATAGAGAAATTTCTATAATTAAGTCTTCTAGCTCCTGGAAGCCTAATTAAAAACCTTCTCTGGTCTCTCCACGCAAAAGTGAAAACGTTGCTTAAATTGTTAAGGCCTAAAGTGACCATTCTGATACTGATTTGGGGCCTCATCTTCCACCCTATTGATTTTTTTCCCCTTTGGAATAAAAAAAAAATTGAGATTTGACAGTTTATAGCAGTGGTATATTACAATTAGGAAGCTCTTTTTCCTGTGCAACTGATTAAACTATTAACATATTTCTTCTCCCTCTGTCTTTCCCTTTCTTCTCCTTCTCTTCTTCTTCCTCTCTGTTATTTCAATGGCATGGTGGTGACCTTCTCTTTTTTTGTTTGTTTCTAGGACTCTCTCCTGTCAATAAAGTTTCCTTTTTGACTGAGTGTAGTTTTTCAGTGATTCCTTATTAGCAGTAAGTGCTCCAAATAAAAAAGGAAACCTGAGTTATTGGTAGCAAACTTTAACAGAAAATTCTGAACTAAAGGATTTGGACACAGGGGACTGAACTATTGATGCTATTGTCCAGGTGGCTTTATTTGAGGTGGAAATAAGCTAACGTAACCTCTTCACTATAATTGGTAATAATTAGAGTGGCCTGTGGAGTAGATTCTGATAGGCTGAAAGGAATTCTTTCTATATATAGGCTCTGTCCTATGTGTCTGGGAGAACTAGAAAACATGAGTGAGGAAAAAAGACCAAAACCTCCTACTCTCCTGTTGGTATGAGGAGATGACAATAAATGGTAATTTAATGAAAAAGTTAATGCTCTCATGTAATAAAGTATATAGTTAGGAGGTAATAGTAGAAGAAAGAAATAAGAATCAGAGTGAATGAGTAAATTGCTATTTGCAATTCTGGATAGCATGGGTGGGGTATGCTTCATTGACATGGTGACATTTTAGTGAAAATTTGAAGGAGGTGAGAGTTTTCCATATGGGTATCATGGAAATGAGGGTTCCAGGAAGAGAAATCAACCAAGACAAAAGCCCAAGGGCCTTTGTCCACCAACTTACCTGTGAACTCAGGTGCTACCTCCCATGAGCATTAGGGTACTGCCTCCGATCTCCATCTGTTATACTCCCTAAAACCCATTTTGTCTTTTTTACTCCAGGCCTTTATTCCAGGGCTCAACTCACCATCAATAAATCCATTGTAGTTTCTCCCCGGATGGAGAGGGGTATAGGGGGTTGACTGTTCATATTCATGAAACACCTACAAGACAAATAGTCCTTTCTCTTGTTAGTGCTGACCAGCTCTTGTACTAAAACTCTGATCTTCAGCAAAACTGATTGGATTATGGCCTTTTTTTCTTCTTAATAGGCATATCTCCTGCCTTTTGTAAGAAGATGGGTTAACACCTACAAAAGGGAGTAAAGGATGGAGAACACCTTATAAAGACACACATTTCTGGAAATACAATCATGCATTGCTTAACCATGGGGATGCTTTCTGAGAACTATTAATAGACCATTAGATGATTTCATCATTGTGCGAACATCATACAGTACACTTATACAAGCCTAGATAATATAGCCTACCACGGTAATTGTGTGTGCTATACTTTTACACGTATGGCAGCACAGTATGTTTGTTTACACCAGCATTTCTGCAAATGCATGAGTAATGTATTGCTCTATGATGCTAAGACAGCTATGATGTCACACTAGGTGACAGAAATTTTTCAGCTCCATTTTAATCTTTTGGGACTACTGCCGTATATGTGAATCCATTGTTGACTGAAATGTAGTTATGAGGTGCATGGCCATAAATATTTATAGGAAATTCTGTTGTTAACTTACTATAAGCTATTTGTTCCTTTCACAGGATAGCTTTCATTATAAACCACACTTTAAATAATCCTGGCTCTTGGGTTTTTATAAACTCATGATCACTTCTAATGTGGAATATTGGGCTCTTCTGTCATCCTTTCACTAATGGTATGATTCTCATTGGACTGAAAAGAGGATTACTAAGGCTAGAAAGATCAGAGGCAAAGGCAATCTTGGTGTAAGGAGTAATAAATACATAAACCTGAGGCTTCCAGTGAAGAAGGAGCCCAGACCTTCCCCCTGTGCAAGCATAACCCAGGACTGAAACTAGTACCCAGGAAGAATAGGCCCCAGATTATGTGAAGAGACAGAAGCAGATCCTTTATTACAGCCAACAGTTATGACAAATGAAGACACATCCAAGAACAGATAATGAAAAATTTTGAATTATTGCCATTGTTTCTCATATTCCTGAGACTTTTGAATTAATATAGCAAACCAGTCTGAAGATAAAAAGCCAGAAGCTTAATCAAATGCATTATGTCTGGCGGAATGTCTATACTGAGCTAACTCAAAGTCCTAGTGTTAGTACTGGGTTTTGTATAAGAAATGGCATGGATTTTTCTAGGAGGTATTAATTTACTCATATTTTCATCTGAGGCCAGAGTGTTTGAATACGATGGTTTCTATACTTTTCCTATTGGATTATCATTTATTTATTTTATTTCTGATTTAGGTTTATTTGCTTTTTGGAGGAGGCAGAATGTTCTTTTACATAAATCTCAAGAATATTTACTCATCCATGGGGAGAATGAATGCAAGGATAACTTTTGCATAGCAGAGGGCCCAGAAAGTAGCATTTTAGTATTAATCTTTGCAAAAAGCTCAAGTTGTGTAAGAGTTAGACATTATGGAACTTATAAATACTTGCAGCAGATGAAGAAATGCTTTAATGTTATATTTAAATTGTTTTAAAGGCTGGCATTAATTCCAGACTTACTCTGCCTTATTTCTTATGCCTATACAAATAAGAATGTTATTTTCTTCCTCATTTGACTCCCATAGGATGAATAGCTATTTACATATTTTGTGGGACAACAAAATATTAATATTGTTCAAAATATAGAGTTATCGTTTGTTGGAGGATTTAGGGTTTTCACCTAATAGACAAGGACTGTTCCTTGATTTTGAAAAAAATTGCCTATTATAGGTAGCTATATATTATATATTGATATACAGAAGATACAATTTACTATTTCTGCATTTTTAGATACCTTCATATTCATGTTTGTTTTTTATATACAGATAGTAAAATATAATGTGTTTGTAATTATCTAATTTCTGACTGCCATTGGTAGTTCCTTACAGGAATAGTTATATTTATTAATAGAAACAAAAATATGATTTTAACAGTGTAATCATTATATGTTTTAAAGTTAAGGTCATGGCAGAGTTTTTCAAGACTGTCTACTGAATGGTGTAGAGAAAAATGAAAGAGGCACAATAACTCTGTTTTAATGAAATTTTTTTCTTGTATCTAGTATTACGGTTATACAACAGGTTAATTCAACATACATGGGGGATTGTGGTTATGAAATATAGAAATTGTTCTGTTGGTAATTTTCCCGAAGAGACTTCTGTGGTACATACAGGGAAAGGTGCATTAAAAATAATGCATAAATCATATCTAAACTTTCATGAGTCTTCTTATGCAATAGCAAACCCAAAGATCTTTAGGTCTTATTGCTATACTACTGGGTATACAAAACAAACCAAACTTAAAATATTATTAAAGTGAAATGAAATTTTAATCTGAAAATGAGAAGCTATTTCTTCCCCTTTTCCTTTTCTTCACTAAATTTAGCTATTAATACTCCACTTTTCCTGAAAGTCTTTAATCTAGAAGGACACTATCATACCTTAATTTTTTTGTTTATGTATATATTTTATTTATGTTTTAAATTTTATTTTAATTGTTGTTCTTGTACAGTTTTCTGTCTTTTACTCCCATCCCAGCCCACCACCCCAGCCCTTCCCACCTCCCTCCCCTTTTGACTGTCCCTAGTTTTTGTCCATGTGTCCTTTATACTTGTTGCTCCAACCCCTTCCCCTTTCCCTCCTGAAATTCCCTCCCATCTCCCCTCTGGTGACTATCAACCTGTTCTCAATTTCAGTGTCTTTGGTTATATTTTGCTTGTTTGTTTGTTCTGTTGATTAGGTTCCTGTTAAAGGTGAGATCATATGGTATTTGTCTTTCACCTCCTGGCTTATTTTGCTTAGCATAATGCTCTCCAGTTCCATCCATGCTGTTGCGAAGGGTAGGAGTTCCTTCTTTCTTTCTGCTGCATAGAATTCCATTGTGTATATGGACCATAGTTTTTTGGTCCGCTCATTTACTGATGGGCACCTAGGTTGTTTCCAGCACTTGGCTATTGTGAATTGTGCTGCTATGAACATTGGGGTGCATAGGTTGTTTTGGATTGGTGTTTCAGGGATCTTAGGATATAATGCTAGCAGTGGAATTGCTGGCTCAAAAGGTAGATCCACTTTTAGTTTTCTTAGAAAATTCCATACTGCTTTCCATAGTGGTTGTACCAGTCTGCAATCCCACCAACAGTGCACTAGGGTCCCCTTTTCTCCACGACCTCTCCAAAACTTGTTGTTTGTTGCTTTGTTTATGATGGCCATTCTGACTAGTGTGAAGTGGTATCTCATTGTGGTTTTAATTTACATCTCTCTGATAGCTAGAGATATTGAGCATCTTTTCATGTGTTTCTGGATCTTCTGTATGTCCTCCTTGGAGAAGTGTCTGTTCAAGTCCTTTGCCCATTTTTTAATTGGATTGCATGTCTTCTTAGAGTGGAGTCGTGTAAGTTCTTTATATATTTTGGAGATAAACCCTTGTCTGAGGTATCATTGGCGAATATGTTTCCCCATACAGTTGGTTCTCTTTATTTTAATACTGTTTTCTTTAACCATGCAGAAGCTTTTTATTTTGATGAGATCCCATTTGTTTATTCTTTCCTTTATGTCCCTTGCTCTAGGGGACATATCAGCAAAAATGTTGCTACATGAAATATCTGAGATTTTCCTGCCTACGTTCTCCTCTAGGACTTTAATGTTGTCACGGCTTATATTTAAATCTTTTATACACGTTGAATTTATTTTTGTGTATGGTGTAAGTTGGTGCTTGAGTTTCATTTTTTTGCACATAGCTGTCCAGTTCTCCCAACACCACTTGTTGAAAGGCTATTTTTACTCCATTTTATGTTGCTGCCTCCTTTGTCAAATATTAATTGACTGTAGAGACTTGGGTTTATTTCTGGCTCTCTGTTCTGTTGTACTGGTCCATGTGCCTATTTTTATGCCAGTACCAGGCTGTTTTGATTACAGTGGCCTTGTAATACAGTTTGGTATCCGGTGTTGTGATCCCTCCTACCTTGCTCTTCTTTCTCAAAATTGCAGCAGCTATTCAGGGTCATTTATGGTTCCATATAAATTTTTGTAGTGTTTGTTCTATGTCTGTGAAATATGGCATTGGTAATTTAATAGGTATTGCATTGAGTCTGTAAATTGCTTTGGGTAGTATGGACATTTTGATGATGATAATTCTTCCAATCCATGAACATGGTATATGTTTTGATTTCTTTGTGTCTTCCTTGATTTCTTTCTTCAGTGTTGTGTAGTTTTCTGCATACAGATCTTTTCCCTCCTTTGTTAGGTTTATTCCTAGGTATTTTATTTTTCTTCTTGCTAAATTGAATGGGATTTATTCTTCATTTCTGCTTCTGCTGTTTCTTTGTTGGTATACAAAAATGCCTTTGACTTCTGGATATTGACTTTGTATCTGGCTGTTTGGCCAAATTCATTTATTAGATCGAACAGTTTTTTGGTGGAGTCTATAGGATTTTCTATGTACACTATCATGTCATCTGCAAACAATGATAGTTTTGTTTCTTCCTTTCTAATTTGGATGCCATTTATTTCCTTTTCTTGTCTAATCACTGTGGATAAGACTTCTAATACTATATTGAATAGAAGTGGTGAAAATGGACAACCTTGTCTCGTTCCTGATCTTAGTGGAAAAGATTTTAGTTTTTGCCCATTGAGAATGATGATGGCTCCTAGGTCTCTCATATATGGTCTTTATTATGTTGAGGAATGCTCCCTGTATTCCCACTTTGCTGAGTGTTTTTCATAAATGGGTGCTGATCATGTGATTTTTGTCTTTGCTTTTGTTTATGTGATGTATTACATTTACTGATTTGCAAATATTGAACCATCTTTGCATCCTTGGGATGAATCCCACTTGGTCATGGTGTATGATCTTTTTAATGTATTGTTGGATGTGGTTTGCCAATATTTTTTTGAGGATTTTAGGGTCTATGTTCATCAGTGATATGGGCCTGAAGTTTTCTTTCTTTGTTATGTCTTTATCTGGTTTGGGGATTAGAATGATGCTGGCTTCATAAAAAGAGTTTGGGAGTCTTCCATCATTTTGGATTTTTTCGAATAGTCTGTGAAGGATAGGGGTTAGCTCTTCCTTAAATGCCTTGTAGAATTCTCCTGTGAAACCGTCTGGTCCAGGGCTTTAGTGTGTTGGGAGTTTTTTGATTACTGCTTCAATTTCATCTGCTATTATTGGTCTGTTCAGGCTTTCTGCTTCTTCATGGAGTTTTGGAAGATTGTATTTTTCTAGAAATTTGTCCATTTCACCTAGGTTTTCAAATTTCTTGGCATATCATTCTTCATAGCAATTTGTTAAAATCCTTTGTATTTCTGTGGTGTCAGTTGTAATCTCTCCCCTGTTCATTTCTGATTGTGTTTATTTGGGTCCACTCTCTTTTTCTTGATGAGCCTGCTTAAAGGCTTGTCAATTTTGTTTATCTTTACAAAGAACCAGCTCCTGGATTCATTGATCCTTGGAATAGTGCTTTTAGTCTCTATGTCATTGAATTCTGCTCTGATCTTTGTTATTTCCTTCCTTCTACTTGCTCTGGGCTGTCTTTGTTGTTCCTTGAGTTCTTGTTGGTGTAGGGTTAAGTTGTCTGTTTGAGATGTTTCTATCTTTTTTGGTAGGCCTGTATCACTATGAACTTGCCTCTGAGGACTGTGTTTGCTGTGTCCCATAAGTTTTGGGCCATTGTGAGTTCATTTTCATTTGTTTCCAGAAACTTTTTTATTTCCTCCCTAATTTTATTCTTGACCCATTCGTTGTGCAATAGCATATTATTCAATGTCCATGATTTTGAGTGTTTTGGGTTTTTCCCATTGGGGTTGGTTTCTAGGTTGAGTCCCTTGTAGTTGTAGAAAATGTTTGGTATGATATCAGTTTTCTTGAATTTGTTGAGGCTTGTTTTGTGTCCTATCATGAGGTCTATCTTTGAAATATTCCATATGCATTTGAAAAGAATGTATATTTAGTTTCTTTGGGATGAAGGGCTTTATATATATCAGTTAAGTCCATTTCTCTAGAGTATTGTTCAATGCACAATATCTTTGCTGATATTTTGTTTGGAAGATATGTCTATTTTTGACAGTGGGGTGTTGAAATCCCCCACTATAATTGTGTTGCTGTCAATATCTTTCTTGAGGTCCTGTAAGATTTTCTTGATATATTTGCGTGCTCCTATGTTGGGTGCATACATATTTACAATGTGTATGTCTTCTTGGTGGATTCTTCCCTTGAATATTATGAGGTGACCTTCTGCTCACTTCAGTATCTCTCTTTATGGCCCTTCTTTTGAAGTCTATTTTGTCTGATATGAGTATTGCTACCCAGCTTTTTTTCCCTGTCTGCTTGCTTGGAAAATTTGTTTCCAGCCCTTTCCATTGAGTCTGTGTAGGTCTTTCATCCTGAGGTGGGTCTCTTGTCGGCAGCATATGTGTGGGTCATGCTTTCTTATCCATTCAGGTATACTATGACTTTTGATTGGAGCATTTAATCCATTTACATTTAAGGTTATTATTGATAGGTACTTATTCATTGCTATTTTCATACCCATGTTATTCTCTCTCTCTGTCTCTCTTTTTCCTTCCTTTCCTTAAAGCAGTCCCTTTAGCATCTCTTGCAGAACTGGTTTGGTGGAGGTGTGTTGGTTTAAACTTCTTTTGTCTGTGAAGCTCCCTATTTGGCCTTCTATCTTGATTGAAATCCTTGCTGGGTAAAGTAGTCTTGGGTGCAGGCCTTTGGTTCTCATTACTTGGAATATTTCTTGCCATTCTCTTCTGGCTTGTAGCGTTTCCATTGAGAAGTCAGCTGCTAACCTTATTGGGGCTCCCTTGTATGTTACTTCCTTTTTCTCCTGTGCTGCCTTTAAGATTCTCTCTTTGTCTTGGAATTTTGCCATTTTCATTATGATGTGTCTTGAAGTGGGCCTCTTTAAGTTCCTGTTGATTGGGACTCTCTGTGTTTCCTGGATTTGTGTGACTTTTTTCTCTTACCAAATTAGGGAAGCTTTTCATCATTACTTTTTCAAATAGGTTTTCTATCCTTTGCTCTTCTTCTCATTCTGGTATCCCTATTATATGGATATTATTATGTTTCATATTATCTTGCATTTCTCTTAAACCCTTCTCATTTTTTTCTGAGCCTCTTTTCCTTTTCTTACTCTTTCTGGGTGCTTTTTTTTTTTTTTTTCTACTAGGTCCTCCATCTCAGTGATCTGAGCTTCTGCTTCATTGATTGTGGTTTTGATTCCTTCTACTGTGTTCTTCAGTTCAGAAATTGTATTGTTCATTTCCTCTTGGCCCTTTGATATTTTCTATTTCCTTTTTCATGTTGATAGAGTTTGCAGTGAGTTCATTGTAGCTTCCTTGTAGTTTCTGGTAGCTCGTTGTGAGCTCGTTGAGCTTCCTGATAACCATTGCTTTGAACTCAGTATTTGACAGTTGAGTTGCCTGTATTTCCTTTAGCATTCTTTCTGAGGCTTCCTCCTTTCCTTTCATTTGGGTACTGTTCCTTTGTTTTCCCATTGTTTGTGAGGTTCTTCTTGTTAGCCTCAGCTTCTTAAATTGATCTGTTCTGGCTCCCTCGGTTTATGGTGTGAAGTTCTGTGGTAGAATACCTGTGAGATTCAGTGGTGTAGTCTCCCTCGGTATCCTGGTGTTCACAGCTTCCACCTATTCTTTTTTTGTGATCATTTGGAGGGGTAAGGCAAAATGGTTTAAGACAGCAAGAGAGTATTCTGTGATATTTACAGTAGCAGATGGTAGAGAAGAGACAGGAGATCCTTTTGCTATGTATAGTGTTAACTGTGTTCTCCCGCCCAACTAGTCACTTTTTAGAAAGGATGGAAAGAAGATAAGCCTCTTGTTGGGGAGGGAAGGATTGTGAGTTGGATCCTTCTCTCCCTAAGAAGTGAGGTTGTGGGAGGTCAGATTCTGAGGTAAGGTGAGAGTAAAGGACAGTAAATAGGTGCAGTGTGTGAGAAAATAGAGGTAACCACTACAGTAATGGAGTTCAGGAAACCGTGAAGTGGGCTAAGATCTGGGAAGGGTGTTGTGTAGTATGTAAAATTTTATGGAACAGCTATCATTTACAATAATGTTAGAGCAACAATCATATTACAGAATGTATGAGGTCTAGATAAGAAGAATAGGGAGTATAGGATCTTGATTAGTGTGCTAATGGAACACAAATGGAGTTAAGGACAGTAAATTAGGAATACACTATGGGTGAAAGAACAGGGGAAACCTGTCAAACAATACAATATAACCAGCCAAGCAAAGAAGACTAAACAGAGAGAAGAGGAATACAAAAATACTATTCAAATAAAAGATGTAAGAATAATGAAAAAAAAATAATAATACAAATATGCAATAACTTGCAGGTTCTCTGTAATAGCAAAGTGAAATTTGTCTCACTGTCTCAGCTGTTGGGATGCCCTCTCTTTCAGTCCAACTCTGTTTTTTTCACAGTTCTTGTTTTTTTTTTTTTGTGTGTGTGTGTCACTTGTGCGTATTTAAAAAGAGAAAAGAAAGAAAAATAAATAAAAAAAAAAGACCAAGGAAGAAGAGATAAAATTGGAAAGAAAAGAAGAAGGAATAAAGCAAGAAAGAAGGAAAAAGAATCAAAAGGAATTGAGGGATAAAAAATAATAATAAAAATAAAAATTACTTAAAAAAATCAAACCAAAAAAACCAAAACAAAAGGAAACAACTTCTTGCTCATTTCAAACTGCCCAACCGGTTTTTCTGGTCCTGTTCACTGCAACAGGCTCAGGGGCGACTGGCATCACTTTTCTCCCTGTTCAGCACTCAGTCAGCTTTGGGCTACTCTCCCCAGAGCTAGCCCAGCGCCTCTCTTTGCAGGGCCTCAGGCATGGGCTCTGGGACTCCTGCATAGCGTGCGCTTTCCCTGAGTTTAGGGTGTGAGCTTGGGTCTCCCAGGGATTGAGCACTCCCCAGGTTTATGGGTGTGAGCTCTGAGTACCCTACGGGGCATGTGTGTTGTCCCCGTGTTTACGGGTGTGAGCTCCACAAGTTTCCTGTGTTGAGCTGGGTTCGCTGGGGTGAGCACTCCTGGGCGCGAGCTCCGGTTCTCCTGTGTAGCACACGCACTGTCCATGTTTATGGGTGTGGGTTCCGGGTTTCCTGTGGTGCGCGTGCTCACCCTGGGTTCACAGGCGTGGGCTCTGGTTCTCCCATGGATCGCACGCATTCCCCGGGTTTACAGATGTGAGCTCTGGGTCTCCTATGGAGCTCGCATGCTCCCTTGGTTCAGGGGCATTGGCTCTGGGTCTTCCACAAAACCCCCTCCTCTGGTTGCAGGGGCTCAGGCACACACTCCTCCCAGGGTTATGTGTGGGTGCTCACAGCCCCTGTGTGTTTGCCACTCTGTCCTTAACTCCCCTCTCTGCTACTTCAAGCAACCAGGTCTCTCAGGTGCTGCTCAAACTTTGTTTGGCTGGGGAGGGGGCAGTTGACCTGGCTTCTTCCCTAGAGCCTTATGGCAGACCTGGGGAGTGCCGGGCCTGGGGCTTCAGCCACCCTGGTCTCCACGCTGATCCCTGGGCCCTTATTGTTCTGAAGTACTCTCCTTACTGTCTGGTCTTTCAATGTCTGCTACAATTTTTGATCTCCTATTTTCATATATGCTGTGCTACTGTTGGCTGTTTGCTCTGTTTCTCTGTAGATTGGTTAGGTTTTCCTCCTGTGTGTAGGGGGAAGTGGAATCTGCTCCCTCCTACCATGCTGCCATCTTCCCTCTTCTCCATACCTTAAATTTTAATATTCACTATATTTCTTATAGTCTGACATGGAAATAATAATATATTGGTTTTTAAACCCCAAATTATGATGTGATTAAGTTGGAAGCTCACTTGTATCTTCCAGGTTTAAGTACAGCCTTAAAAGGTCTTAAACATGCATTTGGGGGCATTTTGTGGTTTGCCATACACTCTCCATGAACAATACAACAGTTAAACAAACCCTGAATGAATTTACCTTCTTTTAGTACTTGTGCATTTATAAATAAATTATATTTACTATGTACTTACTTTGTCACTTTTGTCTGGGAGCTCACACAGCTCCCCGTGTAGCAGACATTTGCACAAATGGGTGTGAAATTTAGAGAAAGTTCCAGAAAAAACAGTTGGCTTTCTTACCTCTGGCATAAAAAAAATAGAATTTTTGCCAGGTTTTTGGACACCTCATTCCTTACTAGGCTAACTTCTGTTTGGCTCTGTTCTTCCTTCCCTCTTCCTGCCTCCCAGGGCCACTCAGAAAGAACAGCCCAGCCATCAGTAATGGGGTCAGTTGTAGGCATCAGAATCGCAGGGCTGTCACCTGTGCTCTGTTTAGGTTGTAAACATTAAGCTACTTTCCAGAAAGTTATGTAAAGCGTTGCTAATGTTGCCCAAAGATTTCCCTACCATGCTGGCTACACTGACATTTTGGAAGAGGCAGGTTGAGACCTGCATGGACGCTTCCCCTTGCTGTTTATGACCTGAGCAGCTTGCTGTGAAAAGCTGTCATTTTTCCCCTGGGTGTGTAGAACCAGTTCTTCCAGCATGCCAGGCCATGAAGCTGAGGCTTATTCAAAGGAGGGGCTGATGAGGGGTACTGTAGGGAATCCAGAAATGTATTACTTGTTTAGACTTCAAGTGGGAGGAAAAAAAAGGATGAAAAAAGAAGGAAAAGAAACAGTCAAGCTCTCTTAAGTATCTGGGATTTCAAATGATACCATTTTCTCCTTCCATTCAATGAGGGCGGAGGGAAATGTGGGACTCAGTTATACAGATACACAATGTACTCAGAGCTTGCTGGCTAGGCAGAGGGTGGTCTGTGCTCTGGACCATGTGTGCCTTTAGCAGAGGTAGTGGAGATCAGCTTTCCCTGACTGACTTTATCCCTTCAGAGGTTAAAAACCTTTAGAAAAATCTCAAATTATCCAATTGTTACCAGTAGACAGTCTGTCTGGAGTGCCAGGCAATCTTCCCCATTGGCCGAGATGGTGGCAGGGGGAGGTTCTTAAACTGGGTGTGTGTAAAGCTAGAAATATCAATGGATAGGGCCTGAGGGCAAAAAGCCAGCAGGATAATACAGAAAAAGTCCTTCCTTCCCCTTCTGATTACCAGGTTGGGAATGAGACCAAGGGAAGGAAGGCACATGCACCATAGAAGTCAAAATGGCACAGGGGGAAGTGCTGGACCAAAGAGGCCTGTCAGTCTAGCCTGGAGAAAGAAGGGATTGGTTGGGAGGTGGACTCACCCAGAGCAAATGAAAGTTTGGGAAGTTCATTGATCTTGAGAAAGCACCTAGTCTGTCCCACACCCAAGCTAATATAATGCCAGGAAAACAAACAACCCTCCTCCCCCTCTTTTGCCCATCTGGTGGTACACTGGTTGGTGCATTTGCAGACTCCCCTAGGACTACATGACCTTGTGGCCCCAGCAGCCACATGGCCCATGGCTGTGTGGGCTTCATACACAGGCTCTAGGAGAGAGCCTGAAATGAATAGCAGCCAGGAATAAGCTAAGCTACCACAAAGGTGACTGTGACTGCTTAGCAGCTGCCTGTGGGTTCCAAAGGACTATACTTTAAATTGGAGCAGGAACTCTGGACACTGACTTTTGGCTTGGTCTTGATGAGGAAATGGCCTTTGATATAGGAGTTTGCCATTCTCCCAGATCACACAGTACCTGAATAAAACTTCTTTCCTTTTGCACCAGCATCTGCCTTATGAGTTTGACTTTCATGGTGACAGGCAGCCAAACCTCCATTTTTGTTCTGTTATACAACTGGAGTAAAAATGTCTTTTCCTATTTTGGAAAAGATCTGAATCAACATGTAGAATAATCCCATTTGGATTTTTTAAATTAATAGCTTATTTTTTTTTGTATTTTTTCCATTATCATGTATCCCCCATATACTGTCTTCCACCTCCACCCACCCCTTTCCCCCTGCAGTCATCACATGATTGTCTGAGTCCATGAGCCCTGTTTTTTTTTTTTTTTAATTTTGCTCAATCCCTCCATCCACAAATGCCCCACCCAGAGCTGTCAGCCTGCTGTCAGACAGACTCATAGATAGAACCCATTTGGATTTTAATGTGTATAGTAGTCCTTCGGTATCTCTCCAGGGACTAATACCAATGCTGTCATCATAGGGTAAAACAAACAACAACAACAAAAAACCCACAAAAAAACCCAGGAAAACAACAATAAACTGCTTTCTCAGTTGCCTATAAAGTATAGGCAGTCAGAGTTCTTTAGTAGGCCTTCTTGCACAAGTGCAAATGTTGAGACGATGTTTCATAATGCTGTGCAAAGGCAAACACAGCCGGGCATAGATCCTGAAATGGACTGGCAAATGGCTGTATTTGTTGGTATAAATCAGTGCCACCTGGCAAGTGAAGGCTCCAGATTACAGCTTTGCTGTTGCTTTTCTTGAATTCTTTCTTAATGTATCTATTTTTTTTATTTTAAAATGATTCTGACTGTCAACTGGGATTATTAGGCTGCATAATGATATTTTTTATGTCCAAACATATGAATAAAATTACTTTCTCACCATGTATATTATTGTTATACTTGCTTTCTGAAAGTAAATTAACATGGAAATAAATTTGTGATGTCAAGAATATACATTAACCTGTGGGCCTTATAAATATGTAAAAAGAGCACCTAGATCTTTGCCTTTCCATAGTAGTATAATATCTTATATTGAATCTAAAACTGGACATTCTGTATATCATGCAATTATACTTATTCAACCCAATTTAACAACATCATGTATTCATTATTGTACTTGCTACTAGATATACTTGCTGTGCTTGCTATAGGGAATACAATAAAGATTCTCATAGAGTCTTACCTTTATAATCTTATAATCTTATAAGATTATAATCTTAGAATCTTGCCTCAGACTTGACCTATCTGTTGTTTTCTGGGTATTGCATCAGATTCTACTTCTGTCTTTATTCTCTTTGCAAACTGTTCTTCACACTTCTTTCTAAAGATATCCAGATTACTCTTTTTTCCCCTCCACATTGGCACCAGGTCCTTCATTGCCACTGCCTTTGGGATCCAGTGTTCTCTGCACACTCACCAGCATGGTGGCTGTGAGTGCCCTGCTCATACATCTCCCTCACTTGTACTGCCCCTCCACACTCAACTCTATCCACCTGAGACATGTTCTGCTCTTTCTTCACAGGTCTGGTCAAGCATCATCTGTTTTGTGAATAAGACTTTTACTGTTACCTGCCCCTCACCCTGGAAGGCTCAATCTCTGTGTCCTCCTCCTATTCCATGATGACTTCTCTCATAGTGTTTAACAGGTTCCATGAACACCTTTTGTGTATTTGTCAGTGTCCTTGCCTAGCCTGAAAGACAGTTCTGTGTGTACAGGGTTTTTGTCTACTCATCTTTGTCCCACCACCACATGGCCCACCTGGGTAGACATCCAGCAAATGTCTGCTGGATGTACAGTTACTTCATCACCTGAAAAATGGTTTTCAAGTACTGGTAGGTCAGCAAACAGTTTTCTGAGATTACTGAGGCTAGAAGAATCCTCTGGACTCAAAGTAGCTAAGTTGCTTCTGTCTCCATCATTCAAGACTCTTGTCTCTGTCTCTTCCCACCTTTTTTATCTTCATCTACTGACTGCTTCACTGGAACAAAGAGAGTGCAAGTCACACAAAGCAGACCACCTCTTTTCCAGCTTAAACCTTGTTGATGGCTTCCATCATCCTTAGAAGAAAATAATGCTTTACCTTGGTCTGCAAGGCCTGGTGCAGTCTTGCCCTGCCAGCTTCTCCAATATCATGCTGTCCCACTCTCCCCCTCACTTCTGTGTTCCAGACACATGGACATCATTTGGTACCTGGAATAGGCCAAAGTCTCCTTTGCCTGAAGGCCCTCACATCTGCCATTCCATCTGAGGGAACACTCTTCTTTATCTTTCAAGTATCAACTTAAGTGCCTCTTTCTCAAAGGGGCCATCCTTAAGCACCACATCTAATGTATAACCCTTGTTTCCCCCAGCCTTTTCTCTAGGACCGAATCCTATTTTTGTCCTTCCTCACAGAATCACAGGTAGCAATATGTTTTTATTTACTTGTTTATTAATTTTTAAATTTGTTTATGATCTTTCTCCAATTCTTAATAAACTGTGATCCCCTTGAAGACAGGGAACCACATCTATTTTATTCTTTCTGTATCTCCCAAGGCCCACAATTGCCCCTGGCCTAGAGAAAATGATGATAAATAGTTCATGAATGTCAAATGAGTGATCATTCCAAAGCAATCATGTAAAAGGGATTCTGTAAGCACATAGATTCTCAGAACAACCAAGTGAAATGCAGTTACAAAGTGCTAAAATTACTTTAGGTGTGATGTGAACTGAATGTTTACGTCTCCTCAAAATTCATAGGTTGAACCTCTACCTCACGGTGTGATGGTATTTGGAGGTGGAGCCTTTGGGATTAAGTTCAGATGAGGTCATGTGGATGGGATTATTGTGCCCTTAAAAGAAGAAAAAGATTTCTCTGCCTCTCTCACCTAGCTCTCTCCACACACACACACAAACTCGCACATGCGCACACACACACACAGAGGAAAGGCCACGTGAGAGCACAATGAGAAGGTGGCTATCACAAGCCAGAAGAGAGCTCTCTCCAGAACCTGACCATGCTGGAACACTGACCCAGAACTGTGAGGAAATGAGTGTCTGCTGATTAAACCACCAGTATTTTTTTTATAGACAAAGGTATGTTGCCTGAGCAAGCCTCAAGTATTTTGACCAGTTATTGTTTCCGTGATGCTGTTGGTAGCTAACTTATCTTCACTTCCAATTTTGAACTTTGAAAGAGGCATATATTCTCTAGCCTCTTTTGCTCTGTGTGCTTGGACTCACTTCCCTATTTTCACTCAAACATACACAACTCAGCACACACACCATTTACGGAAAAATCTAAGCTCCTACCCAATCTAAACCCTAATGTTAATTCAAATGGGTCCTTTTTCTGACATTTTAAAGGGAGAGTTCAATGAGCTCCTAGACCGTGAAGAAGGAGTCTGATTGTTGAAATAATCTTTTCATCTCTCAAATAATGTAATCTGCAAAGGAAGCACAATGCATTGACTTTGATGCATTAGTGGAAGAATATTTTCACATTCCACAGCTGTGTACACAAATAAGACATTGCCTACAATATGAGTCACACTAGGAAATATATAAATCAATTCCAATTTACAGTAGCTTTTTTTACTCCAATTTTTGTATTCGTTCAGTAATAGTTATTTTTAAATTAAAAAAAAGTCATATTTAAATACCTCCAACTCTTTCAAGCCATTCAGGATTAAGCAAAATTGGGGTGTAAGTTATCTAATGGCCACATCACTCATGCAGCTTCTCTGCTGTTAATGTTGACCAACAAAATTACAGTAGAATCACTATGATGGTAATAATACATTCTTCAAAATGAACACAACCTGTTGGATCCTATAAGACCCACATCTTTGAGGAAAGACACAGTGACATAAAAGATCTCCAAGTGATTTCATGTGCAGCTCTATGAGATCTACTGAGAGCTAAAGGTGATTCTTGGAGCAAACATATTAAAAAGTAGTAGTGTTTGAAGAATCTTGAGCAGGTTAAACAAACAAACAAACAAGCAAACAAACAAACAAAACCAATCTCCCCCAAACCCAATCCAACCCACACCAGGGACTCAACACTCATTTACTTCCTGGCCCAGTACACCAGGTGCTCAGCTATTATTAATGAGAAGTTTGTCTTACAGGCTTTGCCTTGTCGTGATTCTCATCCCATGCCTAATTCCTCTAGTAAACATTTGTTGAAGGCCCTCTGTGTGACAGGTGCCATGCAGCTCTGCAACCCTCCCTTACATGGCACCTGTAGAGTAGGAGAAGCAAAGGTGCAGAGAGGATGGAAAACTTGTGTGCCCAGTGATTAGGTATTCAATTCATCAAACATTTGCTGAGGGTTTGACAGGTGCCAGGTACTGTGCCATGTTCTGGGGATGCAAAGAAATTCCATGAGGCCCTTGTTCTCAAGAGATCCCAGTCTGAGCACAGACCAACCTTTAGGATATATTATTAAGGGAAAGAAACAAGTTACAGGACAGAATGGATTCTCCTGAGTTAAGAAGGGTGTGTACAATGAAACAGTATATGATGCACATGCACATACACATGTGTTTCTGGTAAATGCCTAGAATATTTATCTGGTAACACTGGTTTCTTTTGTGGAGAAATGGTTTTGTTTTCTTATGGCACCTATTACACTCTTCAAATGTTTCATGTATTTATTTGTGAATTTATTGTCTTTTACTAGCATGTAACTGCTTCCTAACAGCTGTATTTACAGTAACTGGGATAGTGCTTGATATGTTTTAGATGTTTAGTAGTTTTTGTTTCTCCTTTTAATTAAATGAGAATAGAGTGCAGAGATTGGAAGGAGTCTCACTTTTAGCTGATTGTTATTTTGTATGGCTTAAATATTTATCATTTTACTTTAAAAATTCAAATATATGCATGTGTAAAGACAATAGTATAATGAACTCTCATGTATCTATCACTCCAAAATAATGATTGACTCATAGCCAATCTTGTTTCATTTATCTCTCTCCTTACTGTTCTCCCTGAGTCAATATTATTTTGAGATAATTCCCAGGCATCATCATATTTTTAAGTTTTTTATATTTTGAATTATATTTTATTGATTATACTATTACAGTTGTCCCCAATTTTTCCCCTTTGACCCCTTTACCCAGCCCTCCACCTTCCTTCAGGCAACCCCCACACTGTTTTTCATGTCCATGAGTCATGCATATATGTTCTTTGGCTACTTTATTTCTTATGGTGTACTTTATATCCCCATGATTATTCTGTGATTAATCATGATTAATCATCCCCATGATTATTATACAGCCAATTTGTATATCTTAATCCCATCACCTTTTTCACCCATTCTACTAACACCCCACTCATCTGGAAACCCTCAAAATGTTCTCTGTATCTATGGTTCTGTTTCTGTTCTGCTTGTTTGTTTATTTTGTTTTTTAGATTTAATTGTTGGTAGAGATGAACTTATTGCCATTTTATTGTTCATATTTCTTCTTCTTCTTCTTCTTCTTCTTCTTCTTCTTCTTCTTCTTCTTCTTCTTCTTCTTCTT